>CAJNOL010001533.1:12842-39852 GCA_905250125.1 Rotaria sordida | reverse complement strand
ATCAGCCCATTTGATTGAACTGGATTGGAGATATTTGAATTTTTTATCGTACTCCTATTTATGAGACACTCCGTATCATAAATGATTTGTTATTGAAAAATGCTCCGAAATTTTGAAAAGTTTGTAAATGTCATTTGTATTCGTTTCACGAAAATCAGGAAGTTGCCATTCAGCTGCACAATAACAACATTTCAGCTTTCTATGAATTAAGATTACTTCGACATATTTCAAGATATGGAAGACTATTTTACAATAAAAAGGGGTCTTTTTTGGCATTCTGTAGCAAATATTTTTTACTGTTGATCTTAAGATTGTTATATCTAAATTAGTATTAGCATTCATTAATACTGACACTAATGCTTTGGTATCAGTATTAAAATTAACCTTGATGCTTTGGCATTATTTGCATTAAAATTCATCAATATCAGGCTGTTAGCATTAAATTAGCATTGCTTTTAATTCTAGTACATAGATTACCGATGAAAACATTTCGGTTACTCTAACCTCAGAAGTTTCGAAAATCAAACAATTTTCTTCGATTTTCGAAATGCCGCTTCTGAGTGTAAAAAAAAAAACTTGTTCTTTTATAGAAAAATTTCGAACATGAAGTTTGAGATGTACAGTAGGAGGTAGCATATGTATTAGAATTCAAGATAATGCTGATTTAATACTAATAGTTCAGTGCTGATGAAGACGACTATAATACTAATATTAATGTGACACTTCTAGTTGATATGCATTATTTACACGAATGTTTTGATATTAGATGACGCTAACCGTCGAATATCAGGAGTACGAAATTTTATTGGTACGATTTGTCCAGCACTTGTTCACAACTGGCTTCTCATTATCTATCTCGTATTACTGGTAGCCGGACTTCACGTATTAGCGCATGGCAGTCAAGATTTATACCCAGATTTTCTAAGAACTCAGCTCAATTTCTCGAATAGCCTCGTCACTATTGTCGTATGTGTTGCGAACTGTGGTGCTTTTGTTGGAGGTGCACTAATTGGTTACTTTTCAAGTTTCTTTGGGCGGCGACTTTCAACTATTGTTGTTCTCCTTATTGGTGCTGCTCTCATACCAGCCTATGTTCTTCCACGAAATCCAAGTATAATGATCGGTGCAGGTCTCGAACAAATATGTGCAGAAGGTGCTCTCGGTATTCTGCCCATCCATCTCATGGAATTAACTCCGTTGGAGTTGCGCTCGTTCGTTATTGGCGCCGTCTATGAAATTGGAACTCTTATCTCTGCACCTGTAGTGACATTCGAGTCTGTTATTGCAGAACATTTTCCTCTGTCGAAGTCAGATATTAGTGTTAAAAAACAAAATTATAACTACGGAATAGCTATCGTCATAGTCGTGATCTGTGTTGATCTATATTTGATTATCATGCTTATTTTCGGACCTGAGAAGAGAAATACCGATGATATTACGAAGCTTCAGAATCAATACATGAATCTTAGTGAAGAAGTTAATAGTATTCAATGCGAGAAATCAATAATATTCGACTTAACTGAGCCTCTTCTGAAGAAGAGTGATAAATTAGAAAGTTAATTGAATAAAGAACTGTTCATGTAAGAACTCGACTTAGAAGCATTGCATGTCCTATGTAAACATTCGCTTATTCCTCGAAAATTAATCTGATCGCGTTTCTTGATGATCGACGAATATCGTCATGAATATACTCCAACGATGAGAAATGACGGTCTGTGACTGCCAAATAGCCAAACAAGTCGATATGAGGTGTGGGGTTCAGTGTAGTTGTGGTGTGTTTATAGATGAATTTTTAGAGTTCCAAGCTACTTATGATGATCGTTTCGACCTTGCTTTTGCACTCTTTGATGATTGCGAGGGTGTGGGTGTGAGTATGGGTGTGGGACGTGTTAGGAGCAGAGAAACATCCACATCTCATCCACACACCCATACCCTGTTGAAGGACTTTTCCTTATAAAAGTGTACTTCAACCTTACTATCAATAAGATAAAAAGAATTTTTAATGCTCTCACGTTTAAGACCAATACCAATATTTGAACTTTTGCTGTTAAGTGGGTGTGAGCAAAGATATTGTAAGAAAATATCGAGAATAACAAGAGCATATCGAAAATTGGTACCATTTTTGGAAACCGATCGACGAGAGAGATCAACAAGATCAACTTGAAGACGTTCAAATACTTCTTTTGCTTGTATGATCTTTCTTGGTTCTTTATTCGAAAATACTGCATGTGTTTGACCATGTGCGCTACTTGCTTTAGTTACTTTAGCAATTCTTGCTTCTAATATTCTATAGTAAATTTGATCTATAAAAGAAATAAACTTGCTAATAATAGTGTAGTAGTGAAGAAATTAACATTACTCAAATACTGATGTAGAATTCGAGTACCACAACCAAATTGGGTTCCATAATGAGCCATAATTACATTGTCCACTTCGTCTTCAGCCAATAATGCTAATCCATTAAAAGTTACTCGTTCTTCATTTATGAATAAAGGACTATCAGTATGAGTCTTTATACCTAAATATTTCCGATTTTTACGAACATAATTATGCGCACGACACATCAACATCTTTTGTTATTTGAGCTTCAGCATGTAATGTAGTACTTTCTTTCACTCACCAATAAACCAAAGTCAAAATTGATTGAGTTCAACGATGACATCGCTTTAGTCCTTTATTTTCTAAAAAAAAATCACTATTAAAGTATGTATCAGCTTCATCATTTACCAACCTAGTAAGGGCTCCTCGACAGCCGACATAATTGTAGAGAATAAACACTAGTAAGATCTACAACAATTAAATTATTGTTCATATTTATTTATTTCATGTTATTTACAAAACTATAAAAAAGATTCATCATCCATGTCACTGGTTTTTATGAGTACCAAATAATGCTAAAAGTACTAAGCATGCAAAAGAAAAATCATTTATTTCATGAATTCAATGAACTGATGGTAATGTTTCTGTTATGTAGCGATTGTCACATGAATAATTCTTAATATAGCAAAGTATCTGCGATCCATGTGATGTTTAATTGATGTTCTACCTTAATGAACTTTTTTCAGGCTGTTGATCTGTAATCTATACTGATAAAAGACTTTTAACGTCATCCATTATGAAAAGGAGTTTAGCTTTATAATCTCTTAAAGTGACTTTTTAATCAAACAAAGTATTTTTCAGAACAATATCGACCTCCTACATATTCTACAAAAAAAGAATCAGGGAAGACAAATTTAAAAAAAGAATCAATTTCTTAAAATTATATGCTTATATTTTGATTCACATATATAAGATGTTTTTGAAGATTGAACGATTTAATACAGTCTTTTAAGAAACTAATTTAGGATTCGGATCCTCCTGATATGTTTACTTTTGGTCAAACTTTACAGAAAACCAATATTTTCATGAAAGCACTTCGCTCATTGAAACCATTAAGTTCGAAAATTGTAAATAAAATTTTGACATGGAAACAATCGAGAATTATTGGCATCAACGTTGAAGAAACAACTAAAGTATCAGAAGAAAACAGAAATGCAGCATTCCAGCGTATTATACACGCATCAGCAAGAAATTCAAGCGATAATGTAAGAAGTTTAAGCAGTGAAACTAGACATTCATATTTCTCAGTTTGCAACAAGATCTCAAGTCTTGCTTCAAGATTTCTCCATACTGCATGACATTCTTGGTATTATTAAGTCTAGCATAGGTGGTAGAGCCATTAGGCGTAAGAGGCTCAAGCTTACCATAGGTTAAAAACGAGTACGCTTAACTTATCCTACGCTAGAAATTGGTAAGCTTTGTAAGCTCAAGTTAGAGCATTAAAG
The DNA here is from genome assembly GCA_905250125.1 of Rotaria sordida. Lineage (NCBI taxonomy): Eukaryota > Metazoa > Rotifera > Eurotatoria > Philodinida > Philodinidae > Rotaria > Rotaria sordida. The sequence continues at coordinate 36,028 of CAJNOL010001533.1, read as the reverse complement.
GCTCAGATAAGCTTAACTAAATATAGGAGTTTTTTATTATTGTTTAACTTTTGTCTTTTTCTGATACATAATGTATTGCTTCAAGGTCATTTCATATTTTCCTCTACTATCTATTTGCTTACGTTGAAATATTTGTTGCAGTTTTTATTAAAAATAAATTGTAAACTTCAGATAACTGAATAAACTTTGCTTATCGAATGTACAAATGAGAACTAACAGAGTAAGATTGTGCGTTCCTGTTAAAACGAAAAAACAAAAATCAAGAACATTATTAAAGAATAGTTCGTCATCTGCTGAAATTTAAATCATACATAAAACAAAACAGAAATTCATTGTCAGTAGCAAAAATCTTGACATTCGCCTCCATAAGTATCTATTCTGATTTTCGTTCAAAGAGTTAAGTATAGAAAGGTATTTTTCAGTGTTCTTTAGTTGCCGTTGCGCCTGAAAAAATTACGCGTTCGATGAGCATAACACTCTGACGGGATTAAAGTCTAGCTAGAAAATTTAAAACACTGTCCATTATACAAAAAAGAAAAAATCACTTTTCAACAAGCTTCTGTTCATCGAAAGAAAAGTTAGAATTGAAAACAAACTGAACTGTACAAAAAAACACTATAAAGTCCCTTTTATTCATGTGTATTCCACAACTGATGCAAGTTTTCGTACGTTGTTCAGAACTTTTTTCTTAAATTTCTTCGGATGAAGTAAATATAATCGGACTTTCAGTTTCAGATTCTCTTCAGAGTTCTGTTTTCGTATCCCTTTTCAAACAGTGATGCTTTGACTATTTTTCTATGAATCATCACTCAATAAAACAATTTCTATATGTACCATAAATAAACCAATCTTATTTCGTTTCTTGAGCCTCTATAATGGCGTCCATGTTTTGTCATAATTCGTTAAAACCCTTTAAACGGTGCTCACACCCATCCCAACTTCAAAAAAAACCAGTTCGATTATATGGGACATCTGTTGAAAATTCTTTTATGTTATAATTGAAGTGGGTGAATCATGGACGATGGACTCGAGTTTGGTTTACTTCTGACGACCGGAATGCACAAGCAAGCAAACAGACAACTTACTTTTGCCGGACTCTTTTTCTTTCGTTCTGTTCTTTGAATCATTTGTATGCTGTGGAAAGATATACGATATTCTTCTTTTTTCTTCTTTTCGTCCTTCAATCTTTCTCACGTTATGACGCACGTGTTGGGGTGATTCTAGTTCGTTTTTTTCTCATAAAATAAATACGACAAAATATTTCGAGATTCACTCACGTATGCTTAAACATTATCCTTTAGAAAAATAAATTTCCTAATTTTAGATGTCTTCGAATAATTTTATTCATGCATTAAGATCAATAAGAGATCTTATATTTAAGAGATTTTTCGGAAGAATAATAAAAGCATTATTTGAATATTTAATTATACTTCTGTTTATACAATTACCAGGATTTTTTTATTATACGATTACATTCGGAAAACATGACGAGAAAAAAGAAAAGCAAACAAGAATTCGAGCAAAATTAACCAATGATTCAGATCCGTCATCACCATATAGAGCTTTGGAAGTACTTGATGAACTTCAAAATCAACCAGAAGTGGCAGTTGAAACTCTAGCTGATATTCCTGATTTATGTTTACAACGCTATTCAGACAAAGAAACAATGGGCGTCAGAGAAATTACTGATGTCAACGAGGAAAAACAACCAAATGGAAAAGTTTTCAAAAAGGTTATTTTAACTTTTATTTTAATTTGAATTATTCTATTTTAAAGTAATTCTAGTTTTCATTTGATGAATATAAATTTACAACATATCGAGAAGCTTGTTCACGTATTGATGCAATTGGTCGTGGTTTATTATCCATTGGTGTTAAACCAGGTGATAAAGTTTTACTTTTTTCTGAAACACGTCCTGAATGGTTATTAAGTGCATTTGCGGCATTTCGACACAGTTTAACTGTTGTTACACTTATACCAACACTAGATGAAGAAGGAGTTAAACACGGAATTAATGAAACAAAAGTTCAAACTATTATAACTTCACAAGAACTTTTTCCTAAACTTGAAGTAAAAATAACTTTTCCAAAATAAAAAAATATATATTTGTCTATTTAGAAAGTCTTAGATCAAACAAATAAAGTTCGTCACATTATTTATTTTCCTGCTCGTAATAAACAAGAAGCAGCTAAATCACCACTAGAGAAAAACAATATTGAATTTATTCCATTAGCTAAATTTGAAGAACAGGGGAAAAATGCAAATATTGGTATGTTAATCATTTATTTTCTATTTTTTCTTTCATGTTTTTTTGTTAATTAATTTAGATGACGAAATTTTAAAAAAACGACCTAAGAAAGAAGATATTGCTGTTATTATGTATACTAGTGGAAGTACTGGACCACCAAAAGGTTAGTTACTTCTATATATTTCACAAAAGCAACGTCAACTTACTTATATTATAGTATTATCATAATCAAACTTTGTTTTTATTTAGAAATCTAATTTATTGATTACAACGAAAGACCGAATCGAACAGAATTTTTTTCTAAAAGAATAGAACTGATTGAAGCAAACTATATTGTGAAGATTATTAACCCCCTTATTTTGACAGGTCCTCAGCTAATGAACCATTTGAAAGAAATGAGAGAATTTACGATCATCCAGTTCGTGTTCAATCTCTAATTACAACATCAATTGATCAATGAGAAAGTCAACATAAGAGAAAAGTGATTTTTTTTTAGAGAATACCACAAATTACAATTGTCCGAATAGAATAATAGATTGATGAATGAACATATTTCTAGAGCGATTTATATTTCCTAATACTACCAAACACCTTTTCTCTTATGAACGGTAACTAAAATGACATAATATTAATTTGACTAAATTAGGATTCGCAGTGTTGAATTCGATGGGATCTGACAGTCAGATCCGATTAATTCCCTCGGTCATATACTAGTATTGATTAAATGGATGTTCATAAAATTTATGGTAATCAAGGTTCTGTCGACAAAATCTGGTATGATGATTCCATCACCAATGATTAAGTTTTAAACTCATTGCATTCATATCTAACAATAATATCCTTGCGATATACTGGAAGTTTCCAATTTTTTTCGAAAAAATTCAACAGATTCATCTCGCTTACTTAATAGATAATTCTTATTTACAGGAGCATCCATAAGACATGAGAATATTGTTGCTGCAATAACTGGACAAAAAGAACGTGCTGCTCCACTGATTGATGTCGACAATGACATCTTCATATGTTATCTACCATTAGGTCATATATTTGAGCTTTGTTGTGGTTTGTTTATTCTTAAAAAAATCTAACTGAGATTGAAAATTATTTATATATTGAAATAGAAACTCTTATGTTTTATATGGGCATTAAAACTGGCTATGGATCTCCTCAGACATTAACTGATCAGTCAACAGCTGTACAAAAAGGTCAGAAAGGAGATTTACACAGTCTCCGACCACATTTAATGAATTGTGTCCCGGTAAGAAGATCTTATTTGAGTGTTTTGTTTATTAAATTATATTTTGTTTAAGACCATTCTTGATCGTACATATCAAGCTGTTTATGGAAAAATAAAAGAATCAAACTTTTTTCTACGTCAGATATTTAATCTCCTTTATACAATAAAACTCAAACGTTTAGAATATGGTCTTCAAAGTCCAATACTTGATCAGTAAACATTTTTTATTATTAATTTAGAAGAATGAACATATACATATTTAGATTGATGTTTTCTCGTTTTAATAAAAAGGCTCTTGGTGGTCGAGTGAAAGCAGTGATATCTGGTGGTGCTATTTTATCTGAAGACACTCAACGTTTTGCACAATGTGCACTTTGTGTTCAAGTTTTACAAGGTTATGGTCTAACGGAAACATGTGGTGGTGGAACTATTGCTGATCGTAACTATTTATTCATTCTTTTTTCACCTATTTATTTATTAAATATGATTTAGATTATGATATCGCAGTTGAGCGTGCAGGATATCCAATAATTTCAGCTGAAATTCGTTTAATTGATTGGGATGAAGGTCATTATAAAACTACCGATAAACCAAATCCACGAGGAGAAGTTCTTATTGGTGGAAAAATTGTTGCTGATTCATATTTTGGTGATGCAGCAAAAGAAAATGATAATTTTAAAGAAATAGAAGGAACAAGATATTTTTTTACTGGTGATATTGGAGAAGTTTTTTCTGATGGAACACTTAAGATTATCGGTAAGTTGATTTGGTGAAACAAAAATTAAAAAGAATAGCGAAGATACACCTATTTGGATGTTTCCAGACTTGATCAACATTGTCATGAAATGTTACAAACATGACAGACATTAATTGAAGAGAATATAAAGATACTGTTGAAAACTTTGCTTTTTTATTGGTTTAATCGACGAGTATTAGTTTCATTGGTCACCTCGTTTCGAATTCTGCTTTGACTCCGATGAATTATATCATATTTTATTAAAAAGCATAAAGAATTTAACTACAGTTTTTAATTTCGGTACTAATTAAAAATTCAATCTTCGTCTAGGTCTATCGTAAATCATGATAGATTCTTCTAAAGTCAACTATATCATAGACCAGGATGGATATTATGAATTTGCCTCATAGCAGTTATTAATTTTTCGACCTTAGAAGCTGGAGCTTCTTGAAAAATGATTTTGCCTCTCCTTCTCTATTGAATTCGTTTCACGACGTTGAAAAGAAAAAATCTGAATATAACATTGACAGCAGCTGTTTCGTGTCATATTTTGATTTTGCAGGAATTGTACGAACAGCTTTTGTTTTTCCGTTAATTTTAGATCGAAAAAAAGATGTAGTTAAAATACGTAATGGAGAATATGTCTCATTAGCAAAAGTTGAAATGTCCATGAAGAAATTATTATTTATTGAGAATTGTTGTGTATGTGCATCATCGAAATCAGAACATGTTGTTGCTTTAATTGCCCCAAATTCAAAAGAAGCTATGGTAAGATTACTTAATCAAGATTTTTAAATATATGGATCTTTTTCGTGTAGAGATATGCAGAAAAATATTATCATGAAAAAGATTGGAAAAAATTAGCTGACAATGAAGATTTTAATGATGATATACTTCGAAAAGTTAAAGATGTTTGTAGAAAAGATGGAACTCAAAATTTTGAAATTCCAAAAAGGATTAAAATAGTTACAGATTCTTGGACACCTGAGAGTGGCCTTGTCAATGATGCACTTAAATTAAAACGAAAAGCAATTGATAAAAAATATAAAGATGAAATTAAAGAACTTTATGAAGATAAACCAAATCAAGATAAGAAGAAGGATCAATTAAAGAAAAAAAGATCAACAAAAGATGATGATGATAATGATGCTGACAAAAAAGATCAATAAATAAAAAGACATTTTATTATATTTTATTTTATCTCCGCATTAAACGCTTTTTTTTATTAACTCGTGAAGATTAATTTTCTATCATTAACTAATAAACATTTTCTTTTTCAATAAACCATTCCATTCATCTTTGGAATTCAAACAAAAATGATACTAGAAGTGTCGTTCCACTTTATCATCAAATATTTTCATTTAAAATGAATGTTACTCATCTTAGGAAGGATGGCAAAGAAACCACAGTAAGAACTATCACATCTTTATTCCCTGAGTGTTGGATTTTATTGGTCAACAGGAAGAGTAAAATCTGTCGCGTATTTGCATTCAATAAAAAGATATCTTTCCATTTTTCTATGATTCTATTGTATCTCATAATATATCAAGTGAAGAAAATGATTTCGTCATAGCTTTAGCATATATACAAATATAATAGGATATTTTTTTCATAAAGGAAAATCTAGTTTATTTAATGCGTATATGTTGTATTGTCATGATTGTATATGCTGAACGGTGATGTAACCAGGATTTTAATGGAAGTAGAGGACGACTGCTAAATTCTGTCATATGAAGAGAGAGGAGTGAAATGAGAGAACTAAGACCTTCTCGATATCTTTCTTGATTATAATATAATAATAAAGAGCTTGTGGACTGGGCGTGCTGTTGATAACACACTCAAATCGAAGGCGTGTGGTGTGGGTAATATCATTTGTTCATCGTCATCCACACCCATACCCACTTTTTGTTTTTTTTAAGAATCAGTTCTTATTCCCGCCATTTCAATGCTCTCATTCTCTCCTATTCAATATTAATACAACTAACTCTCTGATTAATGTCAATCTAGACATATATTGAAAATCAGTCTATAAAGTTGAGGATATATCTGAAATTTATTAATCTTTATCAGTTAACCGTTACAATAATCAATCAACCACAAAAATAATCATACATATATGAGTCAATTTTAAGATGTTGATGTGTCTGATATTGCTGCTGGAGCCGAGACAAACGTCAGCGACTATGTTTCTGTAATTCCGGCAGGTTGTCCGAATAAATTATTATTGTTGGTACGTTCCGCTAATTTTTTTTGTATGGTATCAACGACTGATTGAAAATCTTTATACTCTTCACTGTATTTCAGTACTATTTCAGTACTATTATGAAATGTAAATCCCTGTGCAATAAATTCATTCGCTAATTGTTCGACAGTCTTATTGCCACGATTATTCATTATTGTGCGAATATCAGCATCATCTTGCTGTTCAGCATCAGACTGAAATTTCTTCCAGAGATCGGCTTCGATACGGGCTTGTTCTTGTCTCTTTGATTCGTATTCATTCCAACTGACGACATCTTCTTGATCGAGTATAATTTGACCTTCTAACAGAGTATAACTTCCATCATAGACTATTCCAATTAACTCTGCATTAGGCTGATCACTATTGAATACTAACCATGCGAATTCATATTCGGTATTAGGAATTGATAAATGTAATCCAACTCGATTATTCGATTCATTACGGATTTGAATAAATACTTTTTCTGGAGATTGATCAAGTACAGTAGGATTGGATTTCAGTTGTTGAATAATATTCATAGCTGAATTCGAATCAATAATCATTACATGACCACCAAATAACCTTTTCAATGAATAATCATCATCCGAATTGCTATTATCAATCCCTAATAATTGATTAATCTCAGATTCGAATTTATAATGATGATGCCCGGACCAATCATATCTATTAATATATATAATACTAAGATCATTGTGGGATTGATGAAGAGATTTACCAACAGCAGCACAACGTCGTAATATTTCAACTGGATTATGATGAATATTATAGATAATATAGCCTGAATTAAATGATTCAGATTTCAAAGTCAATCGAGTACGATATAATTTAGCTTGCCAGTCACCTTTAGCAGCTCGACATCGATATTGATATGAACGCCGTAATATTGTTCCTCCTTTCAATGGTTCAGGTATAGATTGAGGAATATCATATTGATTATGGAGACGATTGTAATAACCTTCACAGATACAATGTAATTGACCCCATAATAATTCACCACTAAGACAATGAAATGATAAATGATTACAATTAGAAGTTTGATAGGAACAATTACTCATCTAAAAGAGTAATATATAAATAATGATAACACGTTCCACTAAGAGAAATCGGAATACAAATGAAGAATATAAAGTTAAAATCAATTCTTCTCAAACTAATACGAGAAAAAATCAAATTTTTATTTATTCTAAAAGCACAAAATATTCTTCAAGAAAAGAGAAATTTGATTACTATGTCATTTCAAAACACATATGTAATAACAAAAAAGAGAAAAGAAAGAAGAAAAATAGACCACGCAGAAGATACACGTTGGTGAGTCATTCCAAAGACAATCAATGGAAGACAAAGAAAGAGAAGAACGATCGGAGAGACATGATATAACTCTGCCCGTAAGACGTCAAACCATATTAATAAGTCTGAGGAATAGATTTCTATAAGATCATGAGTTTTATTATATTCTCTTACTCCAGCCTTACTTTACAATATGGAGGTCATTGTCTAGCTTCACTTTAACTTACAAAGATCACATCTTAATTCTATTCTAATCTACAGAAAGAACTTCAATATTTTTGGTAAAGGTGCTGCTTAGTCTTGTGATAAAAATATTTTTGAGGTCGAGTCTTGTAGTTAAGAATAATTTTAAATACAAAACCGAAATAACATCAACATCGAATCAAATCAAAAATGTCCTTTATTTCAAAACTTCATTTGATACAAACATTAGTCAACCAACAACTGAAAATCAAGAAAATAATAGACATAGCTACGAGCTGAACTTCTCAATAATTTATTTTATTCAAGTTCAATTTCAGAGAAGCATTTTATTCAATGTATCAGAACAAACAAATACAATATAATGAATGTGTCTTTAAATGAGTCAGTTGACGAAATCTTAGTAATATATTTTGGTAGCGAACATAACTGATATTAAGCTCATTGGTTGTTATTTGAAGTCTTTTCTTTTTATCTAGATAAAAATATTGTGTTACTCACCATCATATGTTTCTGATGTACATATTTGTATATTCGAACATAACAATGACTTATTTCGAAGCGCAGATATCACATTTATTAGATCTGGATGTGGCTCTGACAAATACTGATTGGAAATATCACTGATTTTGCTCATTATGATATTAGTTTCATACCTATTATGGTAACATATACAACAGGTTTCATATTGCAAAGAATTCATCGAGATAGCTTAATGAAGTTGTTTAGAAATTGGTTTTTGACTTGGTTTGATATCTGTTGCGGCGATTCTACATTTGACTGAGAAGTACCGATATCTTTTTCTTATTTTAATAAAAAAATGTTTGCACGTCTTCCAATTTTATTCCGATATTATACTTTACTTAATTATCTATCGTTGTGGGTGATTATTTTAAAAATTTTATACGTTCGATCTGTATTTCATCATTGTCATGTAAACATTCATCCATATGAGGATGTTTTCTTTTGTCTTTGAAAGATTTTCTCTGAAATGTATTTTCAATTTCAAACATTTTTTCGATGTCATACCAATCTTGCTAAGATGTAATTGTCGCTCTATTTCATTTTCTTATGTTTGATTTTTGTATCGTACATCTGTTATTATCAATCTTCTTTGTACGACTATTGGCAATATATTCATGCATTCATTAAAGCCGAATCCAATATTCATCGCCAGTTACTTTGACACGTTTTTCAGACATGCGTCTTCGAATGGTTTTCAGACGAAATTTTCTTTGTTCAACACTTTCAATTTTTCTAACATATTTTTTCCGTTCTCAATCAAAGCGTAATCGTTTTTGGTACTGCTCCATCGTTTTATTTCGTCGTGAGGGCTGCGATGAATCTTGTTGTTTATCCTGAATACCTGATACGTCAAATTTTTGTTCATTATTCATCATAGAATTGTCGTAATGTTCACTCAAATAAAAACACTAATCATTACTAATATTATCTCATATCTCGTATTCCACTTTTTTTTATTGTAATTTTTCATCTAGCAGAAAAACATACATATGAAAAGAAATGAATTTTTTTATTAGGACCCTTTATTTCATAAAAAAAGAATAATAAATTGCTGTTTCTTTTCATTCCAAGATGCCTATACTAAAACAATAAATAAAGTATTTGAAATAAGACGCTGTTCTGGAATTTTTCCGTGCTACCACTTGTAGCGTATGTCTGGATGCTAAAGACAATGAGAAAACAACATTCAAAAATAAGAAAATCAGATATGAACTGACCCGATCACAGGGTTCTGTGATAGCTGCTTCATATTTATACTCGTCCAGTGATAAATGAATTCGTCGGTCATTTTCTCGCTGTAAACAGATGCGCAAAATAAAAGTAAAAATCAAGCTGATGGCTATGATTCCACCGCATATAAAATGTCCGCGTAGATATACTAGCTTATCACTATCATCAGGATACACCACCTAGGAACAAAAACATCACCATTAATATTGTTTAAATGTCAAATGAAATTTCGATTGACATGTTAAAGTTTGGCTTAATATGTTATTCTGCAAGTTTTCAGAAGCAATAGTTTTACCTGAGGCGCTAAAACTCCGCCAATCTGACCGATGCCTACAAGAAAACCGACAGCCATGGCTCTCTTTGTATGACCACCGACATTGTTTGTTAACCAGGCGAGTAGTAGAGGGAATGCAGAGATTGTACCACAACAAGCAACACAAGTACTGACATATACTGCCACGTTGCCTTTATCAAAAAAAATAATCATTAAGATGAATCCAACCAGCGCGATTGATAGACAAAATGCAAGATGAAAACTGTGTTCGTTTCGACGTGATGATGAATAGCCCGCTAGCAAACAACATATACATGCAATAAAATAAAGTGGTATTGTCATTAAATGTACTTCTTTGGAATCACTCATAGATTTGACAAGTTCCGGAAGATACGTTGTCAGACATTTGAAAACGGCCAAATCGCAGATAGCAATCATAACATACAAATATATTCGCCAATCAAAAAATACATGGCGCACTTGCCGCCACGAAAGTCGAGCAGTTGATGTAGGCTCACTGTTGGCTATACCCGCATCTTCTCGAAGAAGATTCGTTAATAACTGTTTTTCACAATTATCCAGCCCTAAATTTTCAAAACAATTTAGAATATTTTCTACTTTTCTTTTAACTCTTACATTGAACAGTATCGGGTATACTGCCAAGAAAAAGATAGGTCATAACACCGAGTGGAATGATCGGCAAGCCTTCAAGTAAGAACAACCATCGCCAATTCTTCAGACCGCCAATATCTTCCATATGACGGATACCATATGCCTAGATTAATGACAATCGTTGATTCGATCAATTAAAAATGAGGTATTTTTTTATTAGATTCACAAGTACGTACCAGAATGCCATCTAAAACACCGGCAGTACAGACTGCTCCAAATAAAATAGAAAATCTCATAATCTGCTCTTTTTTGCAATACCACAATGAAAAATAAATGATAGTGCCAGTAAAAAAGCCAGATTGAACCATGCCCTTCAATGACAATTTCAATATGTGTTTTGTTATCAGTCAAGATTGAATTAACTTACGAGAAGAAAGCGAACAATTAGCAGTTGTTGAGAATTTTTCACGAAAGCCATACCGACAGTGACGCTACCCCATAAAATCAAACTCAACGACAGATAACGAGTCGGACCCAAAAAGCGCAGAAGTAGAGTGCTTGGAATTTCAAAGATTAACTGAAAGAAAAAATATATTAGAATATTTCGAAGTCCAGTTACATCATTTTCTCACATAGGCAAGATAAAATAGTGAAATGGCCCAATTCATAGCAGATGATGACATAGGTAGTTCTTCTTTAATGTTCATCAATTTGGCGTGTCCTAAAAGAGTAGCATCAACGAATGAATGAATGATTCAACTCAAAGACACATACCGATACTAAGTCGATTGACGTATGAACTAATCTCGAGAAGAACAAGAAAAGGCATGAGTCTTCGATCAAGCTTCCAAACAAGGCGACGAGTAGCGGTAGCTATGAATTGTTGCTCAATGTTTTGACTGATAACAGGGACGGTGACTATCGTCGCCATAACTGCTGGCGTCGGTTTCACTTCCATCGACATTGCAATCGCGATCAGAGTCTTTTATGTAAGGCTGTTCTTCGTAAAAGTGTCAATATTCTCCTTCTCTCTTTTCACCTTTATATATATTGCATGCCTCTTCCTTTTTTCCATACTCACAGAAGTGACTCATTGATGTGACATTATATCATGCTTCACACGTCGCTCGTTTATTGATTGAAGAATGACTATGAAATACATGATGAATTCGGCAATAGTAATTGCACTCGTAAATTGCTTGTCAAATAAGCTTATTATTGTGATATAGAAAAAAAAAACGATATCAGTCACGACGCTATTTGACATCGACTTTTTTATGTTAGTCATAAATCATCAGTCACTAGTAACTGGCCTATTAATATCAATATAAAAATCTTTTGTAAGAGAGAACAATCAGTTGAAAGTTTATCAATGAGTATTTCTAATCATCCGTATCTGTAGATGTACTTAAGTTACTTTTGAAGATAGTGAGCCATTCGAGCGTGGTTTGAGTAGATGTTCACAATTCGTTACCCTGAGTAGAAATGGTTTTCATCAGATTGAACTGGTTAGAACTAATGGTTGCGACTTTTCATTTTCAATTTACAATCAGAAATAACACAATAGGTGTGTTGCATGAAAAACCTTTTTTAGGAACGGCTGAACATATCGATCTGTCCTCTGGCTCTTAAGAAAGTTTTTTTGTGCAACACGCCTATTATCCAGCCAGATGTGACTATAAATTAGAATTGAGCATTTTCGTCTGATAAGTTCTAGGACGCTGTACATTCTTAAAAAAAAATCCGTTTTATAGAAAATCCAAAACCGTTCGGAAACTCTCAAAGATTTTCGATAGGGTTTCTGGTCTCCTGAAGCGTTTACGAAATCACTTTCTTGGTTTCCAAAGGCTTTGAAACCAATCGTTTTTTGAAAATACCGATTTGGACACACTCAAAGTATTTTCGGATACCCTTGTGGTATATTCGCAACTCTAATTGGTATTTTCGGAAACCTATATAGCCGAAAAAGTTCATTTGGTATCCGAAGAGGCATTCAAACTTTCTGAATCTCAGAAAGGTATAATGGGAACCCTAAATCGGTTTCCGAATTATTTTTAATCCTGGGCATATCCAGTGTTTCAATAAGCCCCAGAACAATTATCACAAAAATTGGAAAATAATATTTGATGAAAAATTTTCGAGATCCAGGAATTCGAGTCTGTAAGTAGTATGCCGTAAAGCATCAAACTCAAAAGGACGAGAGACGTTTTGCCTTGATATCGGTCTCCTATAGAAAAACATAAGCAGTTTTACATGAAACTTTCAGCAATTATAGGGCTCAGAGTCAGTAGTCACTCCTATAAGTTTCAGCTTGATTGGTCAAGTTTTTCCCTTACTTTTTGATACTCAGTCATATAGACCCTATTGGACATTCTATGGATCAAAGAATCATTCATTTTAGATGGTGTATATGCATACTTTGACAGACGATTTATATACCATTCGATAGAGAATTTAATTCTGAACAAAAATCGTATAGATATATTCGAGTAAAAACCAAAGATTGACTACAAAAAATTCCGAATACTTTTATAGCGGCGTAATCAGGAATTTTAGACCAATGGGCAAACTTCTCTTGTGTCGAGAAAAACTAATGGGCGAAATGGGCAAGGTTTTTATTGATAGACCAAAACTTTTTTGACCTAACAAAGCACTAATAACGTAAAAAAATATGCATAAGTTTGTGTTGAGGATTCTTCAAATATGTATTTGTGCAGCACACATCGACATTTTCTCTACGAACTACGTCATTTCACATCTTGGTTTTTTCCTTTATGTTTCTACATATATGTCATTGGATTTTTCCTTCCTCTTCTATGCGTCACTCTATATGTATATATATCTACTCATATATATGTTCGTGTGTGTTCTCTTGATCTGTGCTCTTATTGCTCTTCTCTTTGATTTTTTTAATCTTTACGTTAAAGTCAGGAAAATTTCTGAAATTTGAATATTTTTCCGTTTTTTTTTCTCATCTTCTGATTTGTTGTCGAATTTCAAACGTTTTTAGATGGTGGCCTTACTAGCGAAATTAATGACGAGTATAATCCATTAATATTATAGATCCGTATTTCACAACCTTCTTTCCTTTCTTAATCTTTTGTAGTTTCTGAGTTCTATAGCCACTGACGAGAGCTTTAATATATCAGTAAATTTTTGCGTTGCTGAACTTAAGAATGAATGCTAATTATTTTTTTGTTTTGTAGGATTTTGTAAACATATTTTAACTCAGAAACATTTGTTGAAGGAATTTTGAATAAAGAAAAACTTTAAAAAAAAATGGAATTTATGTTCTCTAACCTTTATTGTTTTTCGTAAGATTTTTTGATTTGCATTGTTTATATATATGATTTGTTTCGGATATTTTTCGTAAACAGAGTTTTGGGCTTCATAAAAGAATCCGACACTTGGTGTCTTTTGCTAGTTTTCTTTTTGTATTAACTAACAATTGAAGGTCATGCAACGGCAAATTAAGAAGATTGGTCATAATCGAATCAAATGAATGCTCTCACTCACAGATCGATTAGTTTAAAACATGAGCTGCCAATAGCGTACACAGACAGAGATATTTACAGTTTGTCATGTGCCCACATTATGAAATTTCATCAATCTTTAGTTTTCTTTTTTCGTCATGGTTGAATGGAACACGACTATTTACATAAGGAGAAGTGATACCACACACATTCAAAAGCAATTTGACAGCAATTACAATTTTTTGTTTATTACCCTCATAATTAAAAAAATGTTGTCTCAGACTTTATAGAAGTTGCTTTTTAATATGCGTGATATTGTTTTTTCTTATGTAAATGGTTCTGCTTCATCCAACCATGACGAAAAAAGAAAACTAAGCATTGATGAAACTTTGTAGTGTAGGCACATAACAAACTATAAATATCTGAAAATTTAAACATCTCTCTCTGTGTACGCTATTGGCAGTTCACATTTTTTTGATTAGTTGGTTTGATAGTGTGAGTATTTATTTTATCTGACTGCGATCAATCTCCTTAGCTTATAGCAAACGGTCTTTTACTCTAAGCTATATGATAGTTGTGTTGTTTTTCTTTACTATGAAATACTTTTGGAAGCAAAGTATGAGTTGATAAACAAAAAAAAGTGAAGCCTTTTGTGTAAGTATATCAACATGATAATCCTTGGTTTACAAAGAGTTACTCTTTCTGATTAGTTTCCGATTTCGGAGAAAAATTCTGATTTTTAAGTTTTTCATCTAGCAACTCTAGTGAAAACACCCAAAGCGATTCTTTTCTTCATTCTTCATAAACAGAACAAGCAAAAAGTGCATGTGTGATTCAGACGGAAAAAAAGTAGAGTTATTATCTAATTCAAAAATTAATAAACAATTCTGTAAAAGTAAAATTTCAATGGACAAAAACTTACCAATAAAAATTACAAAGGGCAAATCTCCAAAGGGTGAGTGTGGGTGCACGTCTTCAAAAAGAGATAACCACACCCACACCCTATCTAGTAGTTACTTCTATAATTGGATATTGAAACGAAGACATTTGCCTTTTATCGTGCACCACACTTTTCTAATCTTAAAAGAAGACCAGTCGAATTCGTCTTTTATAGTTATTGTAATTTGTCTTGATAGAAGAAGCTTTAAAATATGCACTTGACGCTATAACTTTGCCAACAATAGACTTAAGATGCTGTTTGATTAAAAAAAAGAATCTGTTAAATGGTAATGATCATATAGACTATAAAATCTTTTTCTCTTTCTTCAAATCTGTAGTCATTACAGCTTTCAATATGCCAAGAACGATCGAGCTTAGACAGCAGTATTTATGACTCTTTATAACAGCAATAAGAATTGAACATTTTGCAATAACAAAGAAAAATGAATACTATAAAATTTCTCCTATCCAAAGAAACTGAGACTATCATATAGAAAAACTTCATTGGTTTTCATAAGACTAGAAAATTTTAATATTGGATAGCAGTCAGAAGTCATCATTTTAAGATCCTGTTGTACAGGTTGTTATGCAACCATTACTGTCCACTCTACAACTTAAAGTATAAATGATATCATAAAGTATTTTATATCAAATTAATGCTCATCAAAAAATAAATTTATAAGTGTATTTAGAGCAACTATTATCTATGAAATTATTGTAATTGCTTAGATTACATGTCAAAAGGAACTCGTACTTTTCAATTTTCATTCTTCATGTAGATATTTTCACAAAAAATAATAGCAGATTTGTGGTCTCCATCAAAAAGTAAATCTATAGACATATAATTTGTATATTTTGATGAAAAAAACTTTTTGAAAAAAATCCTGGAAGCTATTCCATAGTAGCTCTTTTATAGACCCAATACTATAAAATCAAGGATGGTTTCTTGCAAAAATGAGCTCGTATATTTCAATTTTTGCTTTTTTATTACATTTATCAACAGAAATACTTACAGACTCGTGATCTCCGTCAAATAGTACGTCCACTGATATATAAATCGAGATGTTTCGATTCAAAAAAAAGACTTTTTGTCTGCGGTATGTCGCATGATTTTTTCAAAGTTTTTGTTTTGTCGAAAATATACAAATCATATGTCTATAGATTTACTTTTTGATGGAGATCACAAATCTGCTATTATTTTTTGTGAAAATATCTAGATGAAGAATGATAATCGAAAGTACGAGTTCATTTTGACATGTAATCTAAGCAATTACAATAATTTCATAGATAATAATTGCTCTAAATACACTTATAAATTTAGTTTTTGATGAGCATTAATTTGATATAAAATACTTTATGATATCATTTATACTTTAAGTTGTAGAGTGGGCCCTAATGGTTTTATAACACCGTGTATATATAATTTGAAGGCCAGCGAAATTGCACCTATCAGTACTTTCATTGCAGAAACTGTATTACTAACGAGAATTTTGTGGTGTATATCAGATATGAACGGACGAAATGGTGACGGTACACCACCAGATTTCGCAGTTTCTCCGTACATTGAAACTACGAAATTTTTATCCAGAGCACTGCCATATATCTCGAAATTTGGAGAATTGCTCACTTCCTCCGCGGGTGACAACAGTATCCAAGGGCTGAAAAATAGAAATTCTTAATCTATCGAGGAATGGTCAATGTCACTGTGGTAATTCTTCAGGGAAATTGATATTGACCATTGATTGCCTCATAGTCACACGATTCATGAAAGTCACAGTAATGCTTTTTTTAAAACAATCTGTATATGTAATTATTTCTTTCACACTTCCAGGTGAAAATAAGTATTAGAACAAAAAGTATCGTGAATATCGTACATTTTTAGCTTTCATATTTACTGAACTGCAAGAAAACTAAAGAGGAATTACTGTTTCTCAATCCTTGGACACCCCTCCCGCATTCGCATCCAGACTCATGCTCCTTATTTATATGTACTGAAATTATTTAATGTCATATCATGGAATAAAAAAGTATTTACGAGGGATGACTACAAAATCATGGTTCCTAAAAATATGTTATTGGCAGGCGATGCGATACAAAGCTGCACGATGGCGAGGCAGATAAAAATCTAGTACACTGTGGCGGAGCGCCTTTTTAGCCGCTCCGCTCATCTCTGGTACATATTGCTGATTTCGCAAGAAAATATACATCAGATAGAAAATTCATATCATAGTAGTTAATCAACAGCGCATATCTTCTTCACCAATATATATGTTTTCCATTTTGACAATAAAATGGGAAATTTATAACAGTTTTGCTGTTCAAAAAGCTATCAAGATACCAATAAGATTAACTGGCAGTTTATACATCCATCTTGTCTGTTTACTTCGTACGTATTTCGAATTAATTTATCAATGCGAAAATTTCCATAGACAATAATGAGAATTTTTTCATGATAGAATGATGAAGACTGTTAATTTACCTCATCTGAAATCAGTTTATGGTTGTCAAAAATATTTGTTTGTCGTTATCTCTAGAGTAAAGTCGTGAAAATAGTCGAAACTGAGAATTAATTCGCCCCTTAGCTAGATTGGAATAAAACTTTGCCATGTAGAACAAAAACCCACTGTTGCATCTAAAAGTCCTAACTATATTTGATCAAAAATAAGATGTGATTTTTAATCGCTGTGTAGTTTGCGGAAAAAATATTTTAAGCTTTTCGTTGATATTTTGCGGCGTTTTCTGTTTCTAGTCCGTAAAGTCTAATTTGACTCTTCTTTGAAAAACTCATCATGATAAATAGCGAAATGTTTTCATAAATTAAGAACTATTAATTGAATGATAAGATAGTACAACAAATGAATTATACATAAGAATAATATTAAGACTAAGATGTTTCTTATGTAAAGTATCTTACAGGAATATGATAATTCATTTTAATTTATATTCGATAAATTACGAAAAGTAAAAAATTTATATATAAAATAAATATAAATTATAAGTAATTTACACTTATCATAAATGTAAACTACTCATAATTTAATTTACGCGTAAATTAAGTTAAAATTGAATGTAAATTGACACCCTTAGCCACAGCCACACCCCACGCCCACGCTCACACCCACTTCACACCCTTCAAATTCATGTCAGAAAAAAGCTGCTGACAAAAACAATGTTAGTGAGAAGAACGAGAAAACAAGTAATTGTTTCTATCATCTTCTGTGTTAATCACTCCAAGCTCAGACAGTAGCCGCGAAAACCATAGAAGATCAAGGTGCTAAAATAGTCTGCTTGGGAAGGTTTGAATTATGGTGAAGAGTATCTTCATTTCTCAAGTACTTCTTTTGTTTCTCGAAGACGTAACTCAGATCGTTTTAGACAATTGAACGCGTTAATTTTTTCTCGCAGTTGTAAACCAAATAAAAGTTTCGAAATCAAGTGATCGATTTTTGTCGATGGATAATCAATTTAAAAAATTCATGGCTTAGTACATGTATCTATTCAGATTCTCAAGAAGATTTACGACTTTCATTGCATCAAAGTAAGAGATTGAGCATTACTTAGGAAAATCTTGTCGTTATGATTTTTTGAGAGATTTACAATTGCATTATGACAATAGTAAAAACTATACGATTATCTTACTTTATTTAAATTGATTTGAACTGATTGATTACTTATCAAAAAACCTTACTATGTATACAACGCTCTCAAATCATTTAAAATCGGTTTTGTGTGTTCATGTTTTGTTTTTCAAATAAAACCGTTTAGTCATCTTAAATTGAATACGTACGATGGGACAATTTTAATGTGAACTAATTGTCGTCCTGTCAAATCATCAAATTCCACTTTGTCCACTCGAAATCTCATTCCTGGTCGTAATAGAATTTCTTCTTCGTCTTCAATGAAACTGGTTCTCCGTAAATTTGTAAATTGATCGTTAGTCAAATGACGTTGTAATTCAATAATATACAAAACATTGCATCCGAAGCTTTCGGCAACCTCTCTACTGAGTGAAGTCGAAACGAATGAAAGCCATTTAAAATATTGGTTATGGTTTCCAGCTGCCTGTCGATATTCTTCTATAATTTCACGAGATATATGATCGCCACGATAGACTATCATCGATTGAGATTCTGTTGGATGAACAGCTTGTCGAAGACGATGACGAATCGAAAGATAATCTTTAAGACGTCGACCAATATTATTGTAAACGAGATAACAGTAAGGTCCAAGAGTGTCCAGTTTAGTTCGATCATCGTCGCGCAATGCAGTATTAACTACACGATAGATATAACAGTCTTTTGTGTAAAGTTTAACACAACAATCTTGTAGCTTTTCTACTCTCTTTTTGTCTTTCTTCCCAAAAGTTTCATCTTTAACCATGTTCAAACTTTGTACGATCTCCTGCACTACATTTTCTGATGCAGTATGTCCTTCATGCTTCAAACCTTGCACAAGGACAGGAAAGATAGAATCGAATGTAACTTTCAGTTTTCCCTTGGTGAACTTCAATAACCAATCGGTAATAAAAGGTGAACCATGAAAATTTGTATCTACACTTGTATTACGAGATGAAACCAATCCCAAAGGAAAAGATAATCGTTCACGACGTCGACATTCGTTTCTGGTCTCTACGTCACTGGAAATAGGCGGAGGAAAACGATGTTGCCGTCGAATGGGTCGTTGTCGGCTCCCATCATCAATATGCTGTTGTACAAAGTGTTTCAAATCAATACGATAAATTTCATTAATAAATGTCTCTTCGGCGCCACGTTTGTAGGCTTTTTCGATGGCTGATGATGTATCATCAGGATAAAGTTTCCATTCAGGTATTTGTGTTGTATCCCATGGATCAGCACACGTCTGATATTGCCAGATATACTCATCCGGAGCCGATGCTTTCCGAATCATTTCTGTGGGCGATACCATGTCTGATAAATATTCACACGTATTCAGATCAGTTGTCTAACTTTTAAATCAATAATCTTGAAAGTAAACAAATAACTTTAACGCTATAGAAAATGATCATTCGGACATATAGTCATTTCAATCACCAGACAAAAATATTACGACCGATCTTAAGACGCACAGCCTAGTCATGTACAGAGATTCAATGGTAGGTGATAAAAATTTACTTTTTTTCTCTGATACAAGAACTCTCGAGACTCTACGAGATTTTGATTACAAACTGTTCAGTTTTGTCTCCGGTAGCTATTCATACAACGAGACGAACCGATGCGAGCAAAAAGAAGCCGAGTCTCGGTTAGTCTTGGTCGATATTCATCTTTTTTTAAAATTGTTTATCAAGACTTAACGAGACTCGAGCTCTTTTTGTTCAGATTGGTTTGTTCGATTGTGTTAACAGCTAGCTCAGACAAAACTGAACCATTTGCAATGAAAATCTCGTATATTCTTATGAGTACTTGTATTAGAAAAGAATTTTAATTATTATCAGCCTTTAATAAGTCTGATAATTATGTTGTTGGTCGAACAATTTTCGTCAATATGCCACTTCGTCGGCAAAGCGCTTCATCAATAAATTCAGATAGATATCTGTTTTCCGTCGAAAGTATTTTCTTGGCTATGAACAGTACTCCAAATGTAAAGGTGAAGTGAGCATGAAGGTGAGGGTAAGGGGGGCTATGCAGGGGTACCCCAAATGTGGAGGTGAGGGCAAGAGCACTAGAAACGTGAGTGTGAGAGAAAATATTGTTCTCTTAACTCTGAACAGTTCTATAAAAGAATTGAAGGATCCGAAAAATTGTCTTGAGGAGCTACAAACCTTTCCTTGAAGTGCTTTTCGACGAAAAGCGTGTAACTCTGTTCAATGATGCCCTGAAATTCTTCCATCATCGCCAAAGGAACAAAGTTAATTAGGAGATACTTTTGAACTTGTCACCTGATAGTGAGATAGATAAGAAGAAGAAAATCATTCACTTTCAACAAAGTTACTTCGACGAAAAGTCTGTTGACTAAAGTGTCGTTCGACAAACAATATAGCATTCAATGAGTCTCAGTGCATGCCTAATACAGTCACTCGAAAAACTATTGGTAATGGTGTGCGCTATGATGTTTCATTGTTGCTTATAATTTAGGAACAGAATCTGATAAAAGATTTCGGTTTTCCCCCATTCCAAAGTCACGAGTAAGTTGTACCAGTCTTTCAAAACTCAAGCTTTTAAATACTTTCAAAGATGTAGAAAGATTGCAACTGAAAGATCTGCATTTCATACACCAAAAATTATTGATAGGACTAGCTTTCTGAATCTCTTACAGGCAGACTTACTACTTAAACTTCTTCTAATGCATAGTATCAGAAAGGCAAAACAAATTCCTTCAATTTTGAACTCATTTTGAGATAAAAACCTTCCGATGACAACCTTAAATCTTCAAAATTCTAGAAGCTACGTGGTTTTCTAGAAAGCATCCACTAGAAAACTTTCCACTATACCAATTTTTAACTTTAAATTCACCACTCGAAAGAGCATTGCAAATTATGACTAGTAATGCATTTTATGACACTAGTTAATATTGAAGCTTGAGTAAGGAAACGAATTTTCCGTTTCTCAGCTCACAGGAAAACTCTTTGTCTTCAACTTTGTGATTGCTTGCAGACATATAATTTTTTTCTGGAAATGTAAGCTTATAGAGAATTTTTTTCTCTACAAGATGGATGCCTTGCGAGACTTTCATTTATTTGTTCGGTGCAGAACAAGAAAACGAATAAATTTTTAATTTTTCTGTGAGATATAGTGTTCTTTACAACAAGAGTGTGATATACAATAAAGGGAGAAAAAATAGTAAGCTATCAAGAAGAGGATGGAGACGTTTTGCCTTGATATCGATCTCTATAGAAAACATAAGCAATTTTACATGAAACTTTCAGCAGTTATAGGACTCAGAGTCAGTAGTCACTCCTTTAAGTTTCAGCTTGATCGGCCAAGCTTTTCCCTTACTTTTTGATACTCAGTCATATAGACCCTATCGGACATTCTATGGGTCAAAGAATCATTCATTTTAGATGGTGTATATACATATTTTGACAGACGATTTACATACCATTCGATAGAGAAATTAATTCTGAACAAAAATTGTATAGATATATTCGAGTAAAAACCAAAGATTAACTACAAAAACTTGCGAATACTCTTAATATGTGATCATATACAGGCTTTGCTAGAACCTTGTGTACCTTCAATCTTCACTATATGATTTAGAACGGGAGCCATTTTTTCAATATCAATACTAATCAATAAGAGCTACAAAAGTGCTCGAATAAGTGGCTGCAAAACAACTGTGTTGTGTGTATTGCATAGGGAAGTACGGTTCAATGTAAACTTTGATTCCAGAAAGGTCATAGATACCAATAATGTATCTTTGAAATCTACTCATCACTTAAACTGATTATAGGACACGGAATGTTTCAAAGCTCTGCTTTCGATGACTGATAATAGAAGAGTGAGTGTAGTGTTAGTGTAAGAAATTGTTTGCGTAATATCTATGAATAAACAAACAACATGCGTGAACATTGCCGTTCTATAGAGAGAATGAGAAAAAGAAAGAAAAATAATTACTTTTCTACTGATTATAATAAGAGTCACTGTTAGCGTCGACAGATGATACTATGTCGCCGCCAGCTTTTAAGTAAAGAGTCCTTTGTTCATTTGTTTCAATTGTCCTCTTTCATGTAGCCTGGGGTTATCTTTTTTCCTGATATATGCACATAGTTTTTTCCCCACTTTTCTTGAGTGACTTTTTTCTTATTCTAAATGGTAACACTTTTGTTCAGTCTCACTATCTTCTTCTCTCTGTTTCATGTATAGCTTTTTTGTTTTTTCCACCTTTTTCTCGTTGAACTTACTCTTTCATGTACAGTATTGTGTCTGTCATCTTCCTTATTACCTGTCCATATGTATATTTCCAATAAACAAACTTATGAATCTTAAACTCAATATTGCATGCTCATATTATTGATAATCAAGATTAAGATAAAACGTACTTAGGTGAGATTTCTAGTTCTATACAGACTAAGGATTATACTAGTTATCTTTCGGCTTACGTATATCATGAAGGCAGAAGTAGTTGATCGTAGCAGAAAATCTTACAGTCATTTACATAAAAATGCTTATCGAATGTGTTTGTTGTAATGGTTATATTGATTCGAAGAATCATTGTCCATTTCATG
>CAJNOL010001533.1:0-12742 GCA_905250125.1 Rotaria sordida | reverse complement strand
CATAAATACGAAATCGAAGGAGCCAGAACGACGAAAAAAAGGTGACGCACTACCAGTATATGTTCTTGGTGCTGTATGAAAGGACACGTGTGTACATACTATTGAAAGTAGTTAAGAATCTATGACGCACATCATTTTTTGGGTATTTTGTTTTTTCTAACATAAATATTTACATTTTACACTGTTATACACGTCTAAGGCGCTTTAAAAAACTTGCGTAAGTATCGTGCTACCATACGATAGACCCAAATTTATCAAAAACTGATTACAAATAAACGGCAAGAATGAGTGAAGGATCACCGTCGAAAGTAGTGATACAGGACGAGATATGGACGTACAATAAATGTGCGATTTCTTGAATAAGGGTGTGGGTGTGGGTGTGAGTGTGAATGTGGCTGTGAATGTGGCTGTGTGTGTGGGTGGGGGTAAGGGTGTGTGTGTGGGTGTGGGGGTAAGGGTGTGGGTGTGTGGGTAAGGGTGTGGGTGTGGGGGGGTGGGTGTGTGGGTGTGGGGGTGAGGGTGTGAGTGTGGGTGAGGGTGTGGGTGTGAGTGTGAATGTGGTTGTCGGTGTGTGTGTGGGTGTGGGTGTGGGTGTGAGTGTGAATGTGGCTGTGTGTGTGGGGGTGGGGGTAAGGGTGTGGGTGTGGGGGTAAGGGTGTGTGTGTGGGTGTGGGGGTAAGGGTGTGTGTGTGGGTGTGGGAGTAAGGGTGTGGGTGTGGGGGTAAGGGTGTGAGTGTGGGTGGGGGTGGGTGTGGGGTTTGTCTCTTATTCAAATGGATCCACACCCACACCCACACCCTCACCACCCACTTCCACAGCCCACACCGACACCCTCACCACCCACACCCACACCCACACCCACACCCACACCCACACCCACACCCACACCCACACTCCACACCCCACACCCCAAACCCCACACCCCACACCCCACACCCACCCACATCCACACTCACACCCCATAGCTATAAATAAGAAATCGATGGAGCCAGAACGACGAAAAAAAAGGAGACACACTACCGGCACATGTTTGTGATGCTGTATGAGAAGGCACATATGCACATATGCACATATGCACATACTATTGAAAGTAATTAAGAATCTATGATGCACATCATTTTTTGCGCATTTTCTTTTTCCAACATAATTAATTACATTTTACACTGTTATATATGTCTAAGGCGCTTCAAAAGACTTGCGTAAGTATCGTGCTACCATACGATAGACCCAAATTTATCAAAAACTGATTACGAATAAACGGCAAGAATGACTGAAGTATCACCGTCGACAGTAGTGATACAGGACGAGATGGCGACGTACAATAAATGTGCGATTTCTCGAATAATTTGGAAGCTCGATCGGCGGCTAATTCCATTTCTGATTTTACTTGAAATCAGCAGATTTGGTTTTCAAGTCGCCATAAGTCTTACTCTGGTAGGTACTAAAAAATCTTTTACATATTTTAATAAATCATAGGTCATATCCCGTATACCACTTTCCGAGACGACGTTATTTTGGCAAAAGATGTGAATAACTGGGCAGCGTCGCTCTTTTACGCCGGTTATGTAAGTTTTTTACTATTTGTTGTATGAATTTGGAAAAGATAGTTAACTTTTTCATCATCGGACGACTAGATACTGTCATGAGACAGTATTCTATTTTCGTTGTTGTATAGGATATAAGCCGCATCCCTGACTGCTACGACTAGAACAATAGTCGTTTGTTAGTTATTGGCAATGTCTATAAACACTCGACGTTGCATTTTGTAGCATTATGTCTAGGGTTTTTACGCTCCAACCGGCACTTGAGAATCTTTGACTTAGTGAAATTTGAACTTGACTTCATGAAACATTTAATGATAGTTATTTATTAGTGCTATTATTGTTAAAAGCATCTGAGCAAAAAAAAGTAAACTGTATTTACATGATGTTCTCTATGTTGGACTCAACTTTCGAGGGCCCAAGTGTCGATATACTCATTAATATCTTATGTAAGGAAAAGAACCAACTATCTTTTACTTTTTAGCTGATTTTCGCAATTCCGAGCAGCTTTCTTCTGCGCCTTATTGGTCCTTCTCTATACTTATCGCTCAGCATGATATCGTGGGGTGCACTTGGAATTGGGATGGCATTCGCAAGGAGACCCTACGAACTTTTTATTATTCGGTTTCTTCTCGTAAGCAACCGGAAGATTTTGCCATAGAACTAAACAATGTTTTCTTCATTTAGGGTGTAGCCGCATCTGGATACTATCCAGGAATTATAATCTATCTTTCATTGTGGTATCCTAAGCAGGAACGGATAATGAGAATAGCTATTTTTCATGCCGCATCAAGTGCCTCCGGTGCCCTCAGTGGTTTTCTGGTGATTATTTGCACAGGAGTCTTATTATAGTATAACCGTGAGTTTTAGGTATATTTAACCAAAAAAATGGCAGGAATTGCCGGCTTACACGACTGGCAGTGGATCTTTTTACTCGAAGGTCTGGCGATAATTCCATTTGGTATCATTACATATCTCTTT
This sequence comes from Rotaria sordida, assembly GCA_905250125.1. Lineage (NCBI taxonomy): Eukaryota > Metazoa > Rotifera > Eurotatoria > Philodinida > Philodinidae > Rotaria > Rotaria sordida. The sequence goes on along the minus strand of CAJNOL010001533.1, from coordinate 10,220 downwards.
CTCAACAACATACCCAATGCCGTTCAATGTAAGAATGAAGAAAAGATGACAATTTCATTCACTTGTTCAAATAGGGTTGAATAATTGCGAGAAACAGCTGCTCACAAACCTTCTTCGAGAAGATGCAGGCGTGGCGGACGATGCGCTAGAGTCGCATACTCGGCTCTCGTTGCGGCAAGTGCGCTATGCATTTGTGGATGGGTATATTTATTTATATGCTATATTAGCCATGTGCAATCTCACCATTATCAAATGTCTCGTAATGACTTTACCATCAATTATGGATAGTATGGGGTTTTCAAACACAGAAATCCACTTAATGACGATACCCCCATACATTCTCTCGTGCGTGGGTTGTTTGCTAGGGGGCTATTCTTCAGCACGTCGGCTTGAACACAGCTTCCACTACACTTTTCTTCTTTCAATTGGTATACTGGGTTTCATCTTGATGATAATATTAACAAATCAGAATCAAGCGGCAACGTATATCAGTATATGCATAGCTCATTGTGGGACATTGGCGGCATTACCTATTCTACTAGCTTGGCTCACAAATAATGTAGGTGGTCATACGAAACGTGCTGTAGCTGTTAGTTTTGTTACTGCTGTAGGGTAAATTGGGGGGGTACTTGTACCTCAGGTGAGACTACTTGTATGAATAACAGTCTGATTCAAAATTCTGAATCACTTAGATATACCGTGAAATCGACAAACCAACATATCGCCAAGGTTACGTCATCGTCAGCATTTTGCTAGGCTGTACATTGATTGTCACTTGTATTTTACGATTCTGTCTGGCAAAAGAAAATCATCGACGAGACCATTTATCCGATGAGAACTACAATCGAGAAATAGCCGGCCGAACTTGTGATCGGGTAAGAAATGAAGTTCCAATCTATGCAAAAAACTACAAAATCATCCTGTAAATTATTTTTAGCATCCGGATGTTCGATATGTTCCCTAGACTGAAAGTATAGGGTCTAGAAACGGAAATTCGCCTGTGTCTGTCTGTCTGTCTGACTGTCTGTCTGTCTGTCTGTCTGTCTGTCTGTCTGTCTGTAACACGTATGGTTACCATATGGTAACTATGTGATCGTTAAAATAAAAATAAATATATATTTCGAATGGCGCGCAAAGCCAATAAAATAAGATTTTCTTTCTATTCCCAAGACTGAAAGGCTAGCGTCTAGAAACCGAAATTCACCTGTGTCTGTCTGTCTGTCCGTCTGTCTGTCGGTAACGCAGTCAAAATGGCCATTTTTTTGGCACACGTGACCATTTTTATGGCATAAACGACCACTTTTTTGGCACAAGTGACCATTTTCGTGCCACAAATGGCCATTTTTTTGGCACAAGTGACCATTTTTTTGGCACAAACGGCCATTTTTTTACTAAAATTAACTAGGTAACTATGGTACAAATGAGCATGTAACTATGGCACAAACGGTCATTTTTTTGGTAGAAACGACCACATAACTATGGCACAAGTGACCATATAGCAATCATGGTACAAACAACTATTCCGGTAACTATGGTACAAATGACCATCTAAAGACTGATGTAAATGAACCCATAATAATCATGGGTAAAATGTCAATGGAATAACTATAATTTGGGTAGTGATGTAAAACGGCTTACTTACACAAGCATTTAATTAGTGAGAGTCAGACCAAATGAGCAGTATGGATTTAAAGAAATCGTTTAAATTATTCATTATTGTAAGATTGATTGTGCAATGTTGTATCAATGAATATCTAATTTATTAATAGTTTAGAATTAATGCGTGAATTTAAGCATAAAATATTGATTAATAAAACTCAAATTTTATGAATAATATAATTCATATTTTTGTACGTACAAATAGCGCCAATATAATTATAAAAAAATCGTATTGTTGTCTAATCTTATTAGGCGCTATTTATATTCATAAAAGCAAAAAAAAAATAAAACAAAAACGATAAAAAAAAATTAAATTTGTAAATGCATCACCTTTACTTAGAGTGAGAATTCTCCAAATTAAGTTTTCTGGTCGCCTAAGGTATACTGGTCATATTATCAATGTTGCGTATTACTTTTTTAATGTAGCTTTTTATGCTATTCCTTCCGTACATGTATTCTATCAGTCTAGGGCTAAGTGAATCGCTTGACGATGAACGTTACTTGTGATATAAAATGCTGCACTTAATTGCAATATTTGAGGACAATAGCCAAAACAACCAAGATGAATATTAAATATTTTACGTCTTTTTTTCAGAGCACTGATGAGTCTTCAAGAACAGTTTGTGTATATTCGTTGTCTCGTGATTTTGCCCAATGTATTAATTGTTTGATTTTGATGAATATGTCATTTCTCCAGCAATACTGACGATCCAGAAGTTGAAAGTTCGGTCAAGCTCTACAAAGAGCACTGAAAAATTTTCTTATTATTTCCAAATAGTGCCCTTTGTTTCGCCATATTTAGAAAGTATGAATGCAAAGAACGAAGACGAAAATTCTACTTAATGAATTTCACCTAAAGGAAAAAGTTGAAACAACAGACAAAAGGTGTGAGGGGGATGGATTGTGAGTGTGGCTGTTTGTGGGCATGGGTACGGATGTAAGTGTAGGATGCGAGTATGGATGGGTGTGTCTGTTCTCTACACCCACATCCACACCCTATTCAATAGAAAAATAATTAATCATCAAGGCACATCATCTAGGTAACACAACATTAATGGCTAAGCATGTTATAACGCATATAATTTACATAGACTTCAACTGACAGAACACCAACAATGTCGTAGTTCTCTTTTATGAAATACGCATTACTCGATAATAGAAAACGCTGAATATTTGAAATTTGATAGAGTGAAAAAAAAATTCTTTTTTTTTACTCTAGTTGTTGAATTTCATGCTTGTGTTATTATGCACAGCCTCCAGAATGCAGATGTTGCAATCTTGAAAAAAAGTCGCAATAATACTTAATTTGATTGGATAATAACTGAAGCGAGTCTTCGGAGAGTAATATTTTGATATTATTTTTCTGAAAAAATAGAAAAAAAAAGTAGAAACCTCTCTCTCTCGTTCTCTGTATTCTCTAGAGTAGTGCATTTGAAAAAACAATATACAAGAAGTAAGTAAGAGAAGTTTTGAAGCAGGTAGGTTACGTTAGAAGACTATTAGAATTTTGAGGAGTTTATTTTATTTTGATTGTATAAAATGTTCAATAATACTACCGTACGAAGTTTCTCTTGTGATATGAGTAGAGTTTATGTTTTGCTCGTAGGTAAAAGAATAGCATGCATTAAAAAAATTTGAGAGTAAATGTGTAGTTTATATATATATATATATATTTTATTTTTTGTTCCCTAACAGTTATTACACCCATTTGAAGCCAATTGGCATATTTAAAAATGGAAGGCGAAAAAAACGTATGAGTAGATAGCAAAAGAATTGTTCTTTATACTCGTTGTGTATGTTACTTTAATTTAAGAATCGTAATTACAAATTACTCAGCTCAACGCATATTTTAATTACTTTATAAAAATAGTTTTGTGCCATCAGGTTACTTGATGGCAAGGAGAACTGCTTGATTGAGATGAATAATATATTTTTTCAGGACAAAAATTATTCAATGTTTCATTTTTGCACGAATCGAAAAGCGATTAGTCAAAGAAAAAAGCTTGCTATTAACGATTGATCTTTTTTGCAAGAAACATAATATACTTATCTGTTCATGAGAACGTTATGATACAGTCTTATTTTTTATTTGAATGTATGTAAGAACTGTTTCGCTATTGAAATTTGTTAGTCATTGCAATGAACGTCTCTTGAAGTAGAAAGCAGCATACCATAAAACTTTTTCGGTTAAATTCTTTGAGTAAATAATATGCAACGACAGTCAATAATTCGAATTGGACAATAAAAGAAAACTGATAGAAAGAATAGAACGGTTTACAAACATCTGCGTGATATGAATATGACAGGTGAGAATATGACTCGTATTTCTTTGTAGATTGCATATTAAAATTGGAGAGCATTAAAAATATGAAAGGGCTGGAAATTCAAAGAAAAGCCATGTAATTGCTAAAAAATGTTTTCAATCAAAAAAAAATGCACAATGTTCTTGCTTGCTTTTTAGCAATGGTTTGTCTTCTTAATTTTTAAAACTAACATATTAGTGAAGTGATGTACCATCGAAGATCTAAAGTATCATTGTGAAAAGCATAGCAATCGATCATTGAGCCAACTTGTCATTGATTGTTGCTCCTAACATCAATACCGTGCTAAAATTGTCATAGAGTATTTTTATTCCTTGTAAAATATTTTTCCTATTGCATGATTCAAATTACTAACATTGTTGAAAACATTTTTTTAACAAACATTCGAAACTTGGTCACTTCTGACTGAGGAATTGAAGTGTGAGAGTCGTACTTTGAATATTTTTCTTGACAGCAACATAGCTCGTTGAACAGATGCATATTGTGTCAATTTCTTTCCAACCTAATCTTTACCAGAGAAAGGCAACAAACTTATTGCATAAAACATTAGGACTAGGATCGACTGAATTCAACTGAGCAAATATGAAAAAAATAATAATAATGATAGCAGCAAGAGGAAAGATACTGTGAAAGCTAAAATAGTTAGGAACAGTGCTTGTAGAGGAAATAAATAGCATTCAATACTTATATTTCAACTGATATTCTTTGTGTCTTCACCAACGATGACTCTTGCGCTTCAATTTCTGTCTCCTATATAGAAAAGCTTGTCAGCGTGATCCATGACAGTTTTCCGTGGTGATTACACATTCAGTCATTGCTTGGAAAAAAGTTAGTTAAAAACTTTTTAAAAACCGTATTTTGCGTTTTTTCACTATCAGCGCCAGACTTCTACTCACTATTGTTTTATTGTTAGTTTCATAAAAACAAATTATTATTAAAGTCATTAATTCATCAGAATCAAGTACATCGTGATTGATTATTAATATTTCATAAAATGATGTTGATACAAAAGAGATTTGGCTTATTCTCTTCGACTTGGTCGAAAGTAGTTCTCTCTATCGGTCTATTGCTCATAATGACCAAGGAAAGCATTTGTATTTCAAGTCCACTAACACCATTCACTATTTACAATTATTCCACCTCACTTGAAATCAATGTATCTGATCTATGGTGGAATATAGATGAAACAAGTCAGGAAATTATTTTTGAACTCCATGTTAAAACTACAGGCTGGATTGGATTGGGCATTAGTCGAGGTAAAATTTAATGGATTTATTCTTTGTATTCTTATCTATTTGATGCTATTAAGCTGGTGGTATGGCAGGTGCTGATATTGCTCTCGGATGGGTTGATCAGACTGGTACTGCATATATTCAAGTATGAAAGATTTTATTTGTTTTTTAAAACAATAATCTTTGTTCCTATTTCAAGGATCGTTATGCTTACAATCACTCACGACCTATCATAGATGATGGTGAAGCCAATTGGATTGTTCTTCAAGGTCGTGAGATCAACGGTTGGACAGCCATTCAATTTAAACGCAAATTTGACACATGTGATCCAATGGATGTTCCGATTATGGTATGAAACAGTTGTATTGTATTCCATAAAATATAGCTATCACAATTTAAAAGAAAAACCTCTATTGTTCATGTCATGATGTTTTGATACATATATTGTAATAGAACATAAACTGAACTCATGACACATGTTGATTTTAATCGAAAATCATCAGATCAAAATATACAACAGCATGTTTTGTGTTTCAATAGTTGCAAACTGTTTAGTACTTCATAGAGATATCGATGCACATCTTTCAGGATGTTCTTTTTTTTTATCAAATAATTCTTTTTGGTCCTCCTTTTATAATTTTTTTCAGTCCGGTACAAATAATCTTATTTTTGCCTATGGACTTGTCGATCCTGATCTATCACAACCAAACAATGATATTACTTATCATGGAAGTCGGCGCGGTTCACGTGTACTACCACTTCGCTCATATAGCAATCCACCGTCGGCATCCGAGTTTGCTACTTTGGATTCGATTGAATTTCGCTTGAATAATGTTAGCTCATTTTTACTTCAATCATTAAATACATTTTCATTTGATTGAGCCTTTTTCAGTTTGCAGTTCCATCAGAAGATACAATATACTATTGTGAAGTATTTAAGACTCCAACTAATTTTATAACCAAAAGACATGCTATTGCTGTAAGTATTTCTGTCTAAGATATTATTTGACAGACATATTATTGTTTTTTAGTACGAGATCTTTATCGATCCAGCCAATTTGGATATTGTTCATCATCTCCTGATGTTTGAATGCGATCCGACAGTTAATTTCAATGGTACAATACTGCCACAAGGATTATGTGATCAAATGGATAATGAAGTAGAAAAGTGTATGGTGAATACAGCTCTTGGATGGGCTGTCGGCGGGGATTTCGTATGATATAAGAAAATTATCTATAGTAACTTTAATCAAAATATTTCTATCAATAGATAGTAGAATATCCGGAGCAGGCTGGTTATCCACTTGGCGCAAATTTTTCCGTTGGATACTACATGATTCAAATGCATTATAATAATCCACAAAGATTATCAAGTATGAAATCATGTTTCGTTTTTATTTAAAGAATCAAGCTTGTTACTGATCTATTTCTAGATCGGGTCGACGCGTCTGGTATTCGATTCTTTCTTGGAAATACACTTCGCCAATATGATCTTGGTTACCTTACACTCGGAACAACTGCAAATGCAATAAGTCTGGCCATTCCGCCGAACATCGAACAGTTCAACGTCGACTCATATTGTCCAATGGAAGCGACAGAAGTCTGTATTGTAAACTTCGACATTTGAACATATTATGAAATTCGTTATAGAATATTCCCGAATCTGGTATTACTGTCTTCGGAGCCTTTCCACACGCACATTTACAAGGTAAAGCAAATAGTCGATAGATTCAATATCCTCACTAATTTTACTTCTAGGTCGAAGTATTTGGACGAAGTTGATTCGAAATGGAATGCCCACTGATTATTTATTCAATGCTCAATCCTTCGATTTCAATTATCAATTTGGAAATACACTACCAAAACCAATACAATTATATCCCGTATGACTTAAATGTTTCTTTCTTTTATCTAAACTATTCTTACCATAGGGCGATGCTTTCTATACTCGATGCGTGTATAACACAATGAACAAAAATATTATCACATTGGTAGGGAATAAACACTCTTTTATATCTTCTATCGATTTCGTTTGATCTATTCAGGGTGGTGAATCAACAAAACAGGAGATGTGTCTTCATTTTTTTTCTTATTATCCTCGAATGCCCGATTTAAGTGTTTGTCTAAATCTCATGACTCCTCAATCATGGAATGCATTGATCAATGACTCATCGTAAGTTGTATTTTATATGACTATGCAAATAAAAATGGAATCTTTCAGCGCAATTTCTGTAATTTTCATTTGTAAACCGCGACGGAGTTGTTCTTTTTTCTGTTAGTAAATAGGTATCAATAACGAACTAAGTAGATCACGAACATGAGAGATACTGTTGATATCTGTCTTATCTATGTAGAGATTTGCATTCTATCATCTCGCTATGTATTTCAACAGGGATTATTAGCAGTTATATTTCACAAAAAAAAACGATCGAGCAAAATAAGGCAATGAGTCGGATTTCTGTTTGCTAGAAATGGACATATTTCTATTTGGGAAATTTGATTTAGAGAAATTAGTGTTGTTTAAAAAAATCATTTTGTCGATGATTACGATCATTTTTACAGTAAGCCATTCTGTAAAATATGAAATATATTTTAATTTTCTTGTTTATCGAAAGCATTTGGAGAATAATTTAAAAACAATCGATTTCTTTTCCATGATCAAGCTAATATGCATTTGATAAATTTTTTTACAATGAAAATTTAGAATACCGTTCAGTCAATCAAATCTTATTCGATGGCTACTTCAACGCCAGTGGACAACTGCATTAGCAACAAAATGGCAAGAATTTTACAATAATGCCTTGCGTATTGTTGTCTATGGGCAAATAACACACATAGAATCGATGCTGGCTACTCTACCACCAAGACTTCAAGATGTGGAACCAGACAAGTGTACCAAGCAAGTGAATCCTGAACCAGGGAATGCAGCAAGCAAAACAAATCACACTATTCGCCAAACAGTATTCATTCTTGCTATTACTATTTTCCGTGCATTGAAAATTTCCTTTGAAAACCTCCAATGATGACTATATCAAAAGTATCTATCACATAATTAAATAAAGTTCTAAGTCGATGAGTAATACCTCATATTATCACCATAAATAAACATTCTGAGCTATTACAAGAAAAGCACAAGTAAAGAATGTGGGTATGGATATGAGGCTTCCATTTTATCATCATCCATCCATACACGACACCCCTTTATCACGCCCAATACATCAGATCGATCGTCAGTATTTTCGAAGAAAATTAATAATTTAGTCTTTCTTCTATTTATTGAAATGAGTTAAATCTCGTTTCGATCTATCGTAAAAAATTGAAGGATCGTTGTGGTTGATAATCAAAGAAACATTGACAAACTTGTGCATCTTGAACAAGCAAATTCCAATTCTGATTGATCTGTTGTACCATAGAGATTGGTAGGAGGAGAGACATGGAAATTTTCTGATATAACTTACACTCAATGATTTTGCATGACCAATGACATACACTGCATATTTACCACAAGTCAATGCTACCTTGAGTCGACGTCGATCAGCTACAAATCCAATAGCAGGCATAACATCCGTCTCTAGATGGGCTCGAACAGTGAAGAGAAAAATGATGTCCTTTTCTCACCCCTTGAAATCCATCTACTGTTGCTGAACAACATGTATGTTTGGCAAGAAGATAACAAGAAGTATTTCTCTAGTGGCTCACCTATATTTAATTGCGCGCTGAAGTGTTTCTTGATAAACTGAACGGATAAATGCATATGACTGAGACCTCCATCTCGGCCTATACATATTATGTTCAGATCGTCTAGATAACAAAGAATTCATCAATCTACGTCTATCAGTTGGTTACGACCAATGATCGTTAGTGTTCCGTGCTAATAGTTTACGAGAAATTTCGTTGCAAACAACATTTGATAGTGCACACAGAACAATCTTCAGCTTTTTTCCTCGGCTGTTATAGTGCCATTTCTAAAATAATTTATAAGTTATGTTTTGTTCAAGAACGTTCTATAGATGATCATACCTAAGCAATCGAATATATGATATTGACGATTGTGTGCGATTTACCTGTTTTCGAAAATCACAGTTACTGTTATAATAATATAAGGAATATTTAAAAACAATCCTTTGTCCTTTCAATGAGCTAAAACTTTTTAGAAGCAGACAATAATCTCTGCCTTCTTGTATGTTCGCGAACTATTAAAAAAGGGAAAGAGCCTAGAGATGTCTCGATTGTGTTTTAACTTCTGTGCTTCTGATATCCCGTATAAATTCTTGATCACAATTGAAGAACTCATATACTGATCATTTTCCTTGTCGTATTTTTCAAGAGACATTCAAAAAAATTTTTACAATCAAACATGGTGCTGATCTTATATGTGGCAAGTGCAACTTGACGAGCTCTACTCAATGCCGTTTGTCGATATTGGGAAACTTTTTTTTGACCGGATTAAGGATACTATACGCATTTGCTTAATAATATGTCTCAGGAAATCAGGAAATAGCATCGTCTAGATCTTGTCAGTTGGTATGGGATACTTAAGTATTATTGTAGTTTTATGTTCCTGTGCGAGTCGCCTCAAGACTTCATGGCTATTCGATTCCTAGTATCCATTCTAGGCCGACTTTCTATGCACTAGTGCGTTCTATAAAGTAACTGTCATCGTGCAGAGCAGATCACTTTGCATATGAAAAGTTATACTGTTTATTGGAAGATGTTTATGAGCCAGTTCGTTGAGCATCTAGTGAAAATTTTGCTCCTTGTACCTGCTCAAGAGCAGATTTCTGGATTAGAGTATGAATTATAGGAAAGTACAAAACGACATGGTTCAGGACTGGTTGAGTTGTACTTAGAACATGTATCTAGGCGAAGTAATCCTAGTGAAACTCGAATCTGGACCTTATATAATTTTCATGCGGCAATCGTGGGCTTGTACAATTCTGTAGGATCGAATGCTTAACCATTTATTTGAATTTATATAATTATTTCAGAGAACTGGTTTTCTTCATTA
>CAJNOL010001532.1:0-61793 GCA_905250125.1 Rotaria sordida | reverse complement strand
TCAATAGTAATGATATGTTACAAATGTTAAGTCTAACTATTTTTTTTAAGGAGGATATATATTCAATACGACTCTGTAGTTCATTTAGGAGGATTGACCCATTGTTAGAATCCGTCAAGTCCAAAATTTTCGGATCTGATCGAACCGTCCTTTGATACTTTCAATGAAAGTTTCTAATTGTAATAGGATAGCCACTCCGAAGATACGAAATACTTTTTTTTGTGCTTTTTTGTATTCGGCGGCTAGTTTATCCTACACTTTTCTCAAACGACTCGTCTAAGAAATGTGTAGAGTAGAGCTCATCGGGTTCAAAGTTGTCGAATCCAGATCCGATCAGGTCCGAGACCAATCCGACGAGCTCTACTCATAGTCTCATGATTTTGTTTATTGTTATCTTGATAAACACAGTTTCCTTCATATACAACGGGTAGCAAAATTATTGAACAAGCTCTATTTCCAATTTTTTTCCGCTACCGTAAGCGTTAGAAAGAATCTAACTAGTGTTTCGAATAGAGAAAATAGTTTTCAACAAGAATAAAACGAAATAAAAAATATTATCAGATTCACAAAGATAGGAGCTTTAGAAAACCCAAACCCTGGTTTTTCAACACTTAGAATGCGTAAATATCATTTTTTTTCTCAAAACTACATAGAACGATAGAGTAAACTATCCTCTACAAAATGATACATTGCCGAGTTTTCTGCAATGTTTTTTTGGTGAGGTATAGCTATTTTATTGAAGATAAAAAAATATGGTTTTTATATAAGAAACTGAAAAAAAACCGACTTTAGGAACTTTCAAAAGATTGTTGTATTTCAGAAAAAAAACGTCGAAGAGAACTCGGAGATGTTTCACTTTGTAGCGAATTGTTTGCTCTATCGTTTTATGTAGTCTAAGCAAAACTATACCGGCTCGTTCTTGCTGCTGAAAAACTAGTCTTTTGATTTTCTATAGTGCCGCCTGTCTTTGGAAAATTGACAATAATTTTTATTTTCTTACATTTCTTTTAGAAGCTATTTTCTTTATTCGAATCATTAGTTGGATTCTTTCTAACGTTTACAGCGATCGGAAAAAATTGAAAGTAAACTTTGTTGAATAATTTTTCCTGGCTCAATAAGGGATCTTCAAGGTTTACGGTTGGAACAAAATCAATTGCATAATTCTAAATCGGTTTCCATCTCTCTAAAACTGATTATACAATATTTAATGACTTTAATCAAAACGATTAAAGTCCGATTAATCAAAATTTAACGAACAAAATGCAATAACTAATCTTCTTTGCTATTTGTTACCAATAAAAGTACACTTGCCGTTTAGCATTCATAGTTTATTTTTTGTTTTCTTTTTAACAAAATTAACAGTTTAGACTGATAAATTAAAAATCAAAGTGTCCGAAAAAAACTCAAAATTTATCTATTACTTCGAAATTAGAGAGAGGATCAACTAACTGCTAACAATAAATAGTTAGACAATCTGAATGACAGCACTTCTATCCTTCCAGTTGATTCTTATGCCTGTAATTTTTTTGAAGAAAAGAATAATTGTTTAAATTTCATACAAAGTTTTACATGAATATCAAGGCAAGACTATCATAGTCAGTAAATGAAAGATAAGAGCAAAAATATTTTGAGTTTTTCTTAAACTATTTAATGTAAATCTTTTTTTCCAATAAAACAGTGTTACATTAATTTGAAGTTCATAATATACTGTCTGATAATGCAACATACTCAAGTCTCCATATATCATGGCTTTGAGAAAAATTAAATTCAAGCGACACAAGTTTTACTGGTGCAATGATCACTATTATGGGGAAGGAGATAAGATAGATCTATTTCAAACTTTATCGATTGATCTTACGTCGCTTATGTTTATAATTAATAGATTATGCATTTATGGCAGATAATGTATTAATCTCAAAGGCTAATTGATTGATAAAACAAAGTTAAATAAATAAAATTGAGTGATTGAATAGTTTTTACACAAAATGTTTATTCACTTCTGATCCGACAGAAAGTATCAAAAGCTATGAATTAGAATCAGAATTTTTATTCTCTATTCGAAATATAGATTTATAAATTTTATCTTGATTTTTGTTGGAGAGTAATGAAGAACTTTTTGAAAGACTTGAAAACTTATTTTTCATAGTGAGCCAAAAGATTTTTATTGACTCTATAAGTCTCTTTTCAATGTTAAAAATTGTCGAATTTGGTCGTTTTGTAGAGTAGACACTTCTCTACAAAATGTAACATTAAATTAAGCGGCAACTTCTACTCTAGTGAGGCTACAAGCGTTTTTTCAAGAGCTTCTGTCAATGTAAAACAGTGGTTGATTTTTTGAAAAATCAGTGTTTAGCAAAAACGAAACTTGAGGCATCTTGTCGAAGGACAAAAAGTATCTTCAAATAATGTATTTTGTAGAGTAGTTTCTGATCTGCAAGCCGATATATAAACAAAGATCCTGACTTTTAGTTTTGAATCTCAATAATGAAAATACAAAAATTTTTCGTCCAAACTAATTACGGGAGCTTTTCAAAGGTTATTTCATTATTCTTGAACACTAATTGAGGAGGTATGTTCAGATTTTCAAAAAAGAAAATTACCCAAATTTCTGAAATTTCCATCAGCTCGATAACTATATACCAATGCAAATCAAAAGTTTTTAGACATATTGGAAATTTCTGTAAGTGCATAATTGCAGAAATTTCGAAAATTACATCATTTTAGGAAGTAACATAAAATTCAGAGCACAAATGCTTGAAATCTCTGAAACTTCTGAAGTTTCCTTTTTCGGAAGTCTGAACACTGCTGTAATTAAGACAAAAATTCTAAGCCTATATTCGAAAAGAACATCTTAACTCATAGTTTTTGATACTTTCTAGCAGATCAAAAGTAAACAAGCATCTTGTCTAAAAACTTTTCCGATACATCCCTTAATAATCTCATCTGATAAAAACGATATCTTTAATTCAGGACAATGATACAGAATGGTGTGGATCTTCTTTTCATTTATCCATACCCTCTCTGTTTCTAATATTTATTCTATTTTGTGTAATATTTTTTGTCTTAGCTATTTCTATAAAAGTATAACTATTGTTTTTTATACTATCTGTTATTGTATCAATAATAAATTTGGTAATAAAAAAAATATTCATGCGCATTTTTTTTTCAATTGTGGTCTTATTTAGTTGTTTTTTGAAGATTTATTTGCCGGCAGTTTTTAAAATCAAGGATTCTTAAAAGAACACAAGCACTCTAGAGAAATAGTGCTCTGCACTGTTTCTAACGGCCTATTATAATTGTCACTATTAATATTCATAGAGAGAGAAAAAAATGTAACAGAACGAAACTCACATTACTATGTGACCTCCCTGTGACAAATCGACCAATACTATGGTTCACATTATGAACTCGTACATTTGTTAGACATATAGAAAAGAAAAAAAAATCGAATTTAATTATACTCCGTCTATTTCGTACAATTTTCATTTTTCATTTGTATTTGAATTTATGAATATTAAAACATGCATATGTTACAATTAATTCTCGTCGGAATATTTTTTATAATAACCTTTAATCGACAAGAAATACATGCAGGTAAAGCTAATTGAGTTTAAAAAAAAGAAAACAATACAAAACATATTTACATGGATCAGAAAGTATTTGATTTGATTGTTGATTAAATGAATCATTGTCATCTTGTCTAGCTTGAACTGCTTGTTCTGCCTCATCTAAAGTCTTTTCAGATTTTGTCGATGTCATCTAAAGTAAAAAAACACACAGAAAGGTTGTTTTTTTATTTATATCAATTTGTTTTTATAAACTAAGGAAAAGAACGGAAGAAAAAGAAAGGGAAAAAAACCAACGATTATTTTTTTTCTAACAACAATATTGATGACGGAAAAAAATTATGACTCAAAAAATATATATGATTAATTTCGAATGGTATGTTGTTTGTCGAATGACACTTTGGTCGACAGACTTTTCGTCGAAGTAACTTTGTCGAAAAATTTTTGCCGAAATTTTTTTGTCGAAAAGCATTTCGTCGAAAGAACATTTCATCGAAGAACGTTTCGTCGAAAGAACATTTCGTCGACAAGACATTTTGTCGAAATTTTTTTTTGTAGAAAAGCATTTCGTCGAAAGTGAATTATTTTCTTCTTGTTTATCTCGCCATCAGGAGACAAGTTCAAAAGTATCTCCTAATTAACTTTGTCCCTTTTGTGATGGTGGAAGAATTTCAGGACACTATTGAATAGAATTACATACTTTTCGTCGAAAAGTACTTCAAGGCAAGGTTTGTAGTCCCCGAGACAATCCCGGATCCTTCAATTCTTTTACAGAACTGTTCAGAGTTAAGAGGACAGTGAATTTTCTTTCACACTCACGTTTGTAGTGCCCTCACCCTCACATTTGGAGTGTCTTGCATGAGTGTTGCCCTCACAGTCGTGCTCACTCTCACTCACCCTTGCCTTGACGTCATACTCACTCTCACATCTGGAGTACGCCTACATGGTCCTTGCCCTCACCCTCGCCCTCACCTCACCTTTACATTCGCGGTACTCTCCATAGCCAAGAAAATACTTTCGACGAAAAACAGATATCCATCTGAGTTTATTGATGAAGTGCTTTGTCGACGAAGTGTCGTGTCGACGAAATGTTTTTCGACAAAGTGTCATGTCGACGAAATGTTTTTCGACGAAGTGTCGTGTCGACGAAATGCTTTTCGACGAAGTGTCTTGTCGACGAAATGCTTTTCGACAAAATGTTGTGTCGACGAAGTGCCGTGTCGACGAAATGTAGTGTCGACGAAAATTTTTCGACCAACTGCCTTTCGACGAATAACATGGTTACCATTAATTTCTATATTAAATATTTTTAGTTCAAGAACTTTATGGCCAATCATCAGGTCGTATACGAACTCCGTCTATTAATACAAATCCATCTAAAACAGGAAATGATTTTTTAAAAGAAAATACTAAACAATTAGATACAATATCATATTCACGTGGAATGTCTCCAACATTTATTCAATCACGTCATTTTCATTTTGATCAATTTTCACGTGATAATCATAATCGTGGTCATCCACAAACATATCAATCTCAAATTTCATCGTCAAATCGTCATACCTATGGTGGAAGAGGTATATATTTAAGTGGAATAAATCAAGAAGGATGCCGTTTAAAAAATAATTATTGTTCACATGATTATCAATGTTGTTCAGGTAAATGTCGATGTGTTCGATGGTCGATTATGGGAAAAATGTCTTGTTGGAAAAAATGTTTCTGAAATTGGAACTTTTTCTTTTTATGTCTATGTTTCGTTTTCTTTTTTGTTTTTTTTTTTTAAATAAATATTTATCACTTAAATTCGAATAAAGACAATTGAATAGTTAAAGTTGTTTTTTTTTGTTTATTCCATAGATTGAAAAGCGAAAGGAAATAGCAAAAAAAAGCAGCAATAAAATGTTTATACAAGAAAAGAAGGATTGGATGAGTTATTTAATACAAAATCAATGAATTAATTCCTCATGCCTGATGCAGGAAGTTTTGGTAAACCAAATTCATCAACCATAACACCGTCCTAGTAAAAAGCAAAAATAAGAATATAAAAACCAAAAAAAAAAACAGAAATCAAATACTAACTTTAGTTGTTGAAGCTGCTGCATTACCAGCATCAAGTGGTTGAACAGGAACACTAGGTGCATGTAAATCATTAAACATGGCATTAGAATCCATACCAAATTCTTGTTCAGCAAGACCAGCCAATTCTTTAAAAGAAATACAAATATTACATATTAAAAAAGAAAGTCAACAATAAATTTTTTCTTCATACCATTTTCAAGATCAGCATCAGTCGTATACATATCTTGACCAATAGGTCGACTAAACATATCATTCATTTCGTCTTGATCCAGAAGTTGATCATCAAGATCATCCATAAGCGCCTAAAGAAAAAATTAATAATCCATTCATTAGATGTAATCATTGAATTTTACATTTTTTTGTTGTATTAGAAACAATTCTTATATTGCACAAATAGAATCAATTCACATTCTTTTTAGTCTATAGATACTATGTAGTGTTTTTAGTAAAACACTAAAAGCTCTGACTTCCATAAAAAAAATTCAGAAATTTTGAATAAAGTCTCTCTGAAATATGAGATTTTTAAGATATAAATCTTTTTCTATGGAGAGTGTATACAATATACATTTTTCGACAGCTTCATATCTCAAACAGACATTGTTCAAAAGGAAGCTAATCTAGTTGAGTTCTTTACATGCATAAATTTTCAGATCAAAATTCGATAGCATAGTCAAATCTCGATAGGAACCCAAATCATTGAAACAAGAAGGGAACATCTGAGAAGATTCTCGCGTTAACTTTTAAAAAGTTCGAATCGAACTGAACGTACCCTTGTTACATCGATAAATAAGTTCTTACTCAGAGATGTGCAAGACTATGTTCTTTTTAGTTCTAATCTCCGTCATAGTTCTGTTAAATCCGATCTGATCTTGATTCAGACTTAGAGAAAACTATTTCAGAATTT
Source organism: Rotaria sordida (assembly GCA_905250125.1). Lineage (NCBI taxonomy): Eukaryota > Metazoa > Rotifera > Eurotatoria > Philodinida > Philodinidae > Rotaria > Rotaria sordida. Next base: position 55,244 of record CAJNOL010001532.1, on the reverse strand, counting down.
ATGTACATTAAATCAGAAAAACTCTTAAATATTCGTATTTTGATTAATACGGCCAGCGCATGTCATTTTTCCTGAAATTTGCTTTGATTGATGTGATTTATAGCATAAATCGATAAAAATCATAGAAAATTTAACTAAAATTGTTAGTTTCGATTTGAACAACGTTTTTTTTCCCTCATACTTCCAATGATCGGGATGATTGGAACTAAAACTAGTTCCGCACATCTCTTATTCTGATATATACATAGAACGGAGTTAAAACTCTTATGATTAACTAACGTAAACTGAAACTTTTTTTTTTTTAGATATTTTATCACTTGCAAAAGTTCATCATCTGCACTTTATCGCGTACACTCCTATCCAAAGAGTGCTGTATTGAAAAAAATCAGATTTTGAACAATGTTAACTCTTTTCATATAATTCTTTTTCGGATAAAGAAATTAAAACTAATTATAATAAACGTCGACATTAGTTAATTACTCATTCATAGCTAATATTATTAGAATGACTATACTATTATTTCAGTAGACAGTTTCATATAGCTTCGAAGTGTCATCTATCAAATGTCATATAAATAAGGACTCTTCGTTGTTAGTCAACTCTCGAAATTCCTAGTAGAAAAACTTGCGCTATGATTATTCTTTGTATACAAAATTTTCCTAATAGTGGTGATTATTTTTAATTTCAAAGGTACTGATATCATGGATCATCGACTTCTAATACAATCAGTTTTCGATCATTTTAATTGGAGAAAAAAAAGCCCTAATACATATAGGAAAATTTATTTTTTTGATTTTTTTTTTAGAAATCAATTTGTACACAAAAAAATTCAGAATCTCTTGTTTGAAGTGTCTACTTTGGTTTGTTTTGAAAAGTATTGCACTGATGATTTTTGGAGAAATGGTCAGTATTTTGATTGTATTTGAAGTCTATGACTATTTTTGCTCTACTCATCGAGACATATCTACGGTGAAAGTTTCAAATATTCTTCAGAAACTCCGAAAACGGAGTCCTTAATGCTAAAATCATAATTGTAGTTAACAATTCGAGTTTTTATAAAGTTCTTGTCTATTTTTTTTGTTCCTATGATTATTTTTTATATCATTCATTAAGTCAACTAAAATTTTAACTATTAAATAAAAATCATTGTTTATTAAAAGCAAAAGATTCTGTCCGATAAATCATATAACTTACTTCAACTTTGTCAGGTTTTAAATCTTTATAGCCTTTAACTAATTGTTTCTTAGCATCTTTTAATCCAGTAAACTAGAAACAAAAAAAAAAAAAAAGAAAATATAGACTATTATTAATTATCAAAATAATATTTTCCTACAATTTGTTTTTGTGTTTCAATATTGCTAACAGCAAATGCAGTTGCACCTATATTACCTGCTTGTCCTTCTAATGTCATACGTTGTCTTTCATACCTAGAAAGAATTTATAAATAAAATTTTTGATAAAAACAAAATTTTAGTTTATTATTTACATTTTCTTTTTACTTAAAAGAGCCATAGCTCGTGCTTTTTGACCTGCCTTAAATAAACAAAACGATTATCTTATTTTAAAAAAATTGTTAAATAAAAAAAGAATTTACTTTTCTAGCTGGAGGTAATTTACTATAAGCTTGTAATTCTAAATATTAAAAATAAAATAAAATAATAATTATTAATCTCAAAATAAAGGTAATCAACCTTGATCAATTGTTGCGATTTGTTTATTTAATGTTTCAACACGTGAATCAAGCGTTGCTGCAGTGTCATTTAATGTTGGTTTTGGTACAGCACTAGCTTTTGATTGACCAAAAAGTCGATTCATTTTTTAATAATACACCAAAAAAACAATACTCAACAAATATTTAAAAAAAATATATATATGAAACAAATCTACAAGAAGACTTGTGCTGGTTTATAAATTAGTAAAAATGATTCATCAGGAAGAATACGTCAGAAAAACAAAGAAAACGTCTGTTTCATATAAATGACGTTACACCGATAAAGAAAAAAAAAATAAAAACAAAAAAAAAATCTAGTTTATTCTTTTGCTGATATGAGTAAAAGAAAGATAGGTTGAAAGTATAAGTATGATTCTGAGTCATTGAGCAGATTTTTTTTTTCATCATTAAGAAAACATAAATAAAAGATGGCGCTAACTGATTTTTGACAAAATCATATAGAATTAATACTTGCGTAAGATGTAATTCTTTTTAAATGTAGATTGAAATATTTAATACAAGTTTATTGTATTGAGTTTTTTTGTTAGTTAAAATAAAACTCGAAGTGTCGGCTGATTGAAAAAACTGATTTCAAACATTTAAATTACAAAATGTTAAGTGCTAAATGAACATTTCGAAAATGGTAGCAACTAGAAATTGAAAGAGATGATTCGAAAATCCTATTTCATAGAACATATTGTATGAGACATATGATTGTTAATGATTAGCCGTAAAAATGTCGAATAAAAAACATCGATGTGGAAAATGAACGAAAAATATTTTAAAAAATTTCAACTATGTTTTGTTATATGAGATAATACTAGTATTATAACAGAAATCAAACATAATCCTAGAGAAAAAATGTATAAAATGTAATTTTTTTTTCATTTAGCAATTGTAAATGAGAAAACATCTAAATATTCCATAGCATTTATAATACCATCATAAAATCGTTCATCAAGATTGTCAATACGATGTTAAATTAGAATCGTTTGGACTTGTTTCAGTCTTGCTCCTAGACCTGCATTAAATTGAATACACATATATTGATCATTCAAATTTGTATGAGCTCTTGCTGAATATCTATCAAGTACACATTTTCAATATTTGGTAGTTGTTATTGTTTTTGTGCAATTTAAAAACATATTCATTTGCTATGACCAAAGGTTTTTATTTTTGCGAATGAATAAATGAAATAGCTGATGATTTTAGTTAAGTTAAGTCTGGTGAAGATAGAGCAGCTGCAACTATGATAATAGAATTCTAGTTATAATAATATAGTTCTTTATCCGACTCTTTTAATTAATCAATATCAGGTGTTATTCACCATTATTATTACGGATTACAAATCTAAACTAGTAGATTCATAAGAAAAATAACAATAAAATATAGGTGCTTAAAGTCATTCTTTACTGCAGGCATCACTTTTTTCTTATTTTTCCAGCACATCATTATTAACAATGCAATCATCTAACACAAATCATATTGAAAAAGTTCTTGATAATGGTATGCTGTTCTGATAAATTGCACATAGAAATAGCACAAGCATTCGATATCGTTTGGTCAACGTTGTAAAATACAAAGAGAACCGTCTAATCTATATTTATGAGAATGAATCTACGATTCAGAAATAGAATCGGTACCAGCACGGGTTTCCGACCGGTTGTTACGGGTGTGTTTTATGAATTTTTTTTCCTGCTATTTATATTTCATAGAGGATGTGTAATGGAACTTTCTTAAAACCTAACTATGTCAAATATTACTATCCATAGATGGATTAGTACGACAACTCATCAGTCCTGCGTCGGTATGAATTTCAGATTGGTTACATCTCTACTACGATCCTTTTATCTAATGTGTCTATCGAAACAACATACTGTAAAAATGAATTTTTTCAGTATTTTTTTGTAAATGGTTGTTTTCGCGATGATTTCATTTTGTACATTATCATATGCGAAAACATTCTATATTATCTTGTTTTGATTCTTGAAAAGTTTAGACTGTTATAGTTGTTACATCTCTCAAAATCTCAGATTAATTGTTACAGATCACTGTAAAACGTTGTAAAGACATCGTCATGTTGCCGTATTATTGAACCCTACGGTTGCAGAGAAATACGATTCCAACGATCTGTTGTATTTAATGGTAGATGGATTGTATTTTTTTCTGATTACACCATTATGACCTTAGTTTTTATTTAATATTTTACAATAGGAAAAAGGTAATTTCTCTCTAAATATTATACAACAGTTTGTTTTATGTTCAGATATTTTCTAATGTAACTGTGAAAATAATGAAAAAACATTTCATGACATTATGAAATCAAATATCTAGGTTAATTGATTCTTAAATTGAATTTATTGTGAAATAAATATCTCTTAAGAAAAATTCTCATTTATATCCTCTGACAATTATTAATGTGAATCATAAAAGAATCCAATACAATGATTTATGTTAAATCATTCTTTATTTCATAGATCCATTAAGTATAAAACATGTCGTGTTGACTTGCTTTTCTTATTAAGAGTTTATTTGCTGCTTTTATAATAGAGGAAATCGACGAGAATAATATATAGCTCTTCTTGCTTTTTATATGTTTTATTTGTATTTTTTATTTCTTGGGCTTCTTTTTATTGAAGAAAAACAATATATGTGCATAGATAAATAAATACTCCAGTTTGTTTGTTGAATAATATATGATAGACTTATTTTTATATGTTGATTTTGATTACGTAAATAAATCTCGTAATTCATATTGATTTCTACATTTGAAAAAAAAAGATGTCATCATATGGAGTAATCAGTTCAATATCTATACCTATTCTTATAAGTATTATTTTAAAAAGTATTATTACATACATTATTGGTTTATGTATAATTATTATTAATATACTTCTTATTGCAAGTTTAACTCGTATTAAACGTCTACGTACAACACAAAATCTTCTTTTAATAAATGTTTGTTGTGCTTGTATATATTTTTCGTTATCATGCATTGTTTCAGTTAGTCTTACAATGTGTATTCTAAATACAAAAAATATAAATTCATATTTATGTCAATTCATTGGATTTCTTGTTATATCAAGTACTCATAGTGTAATGCTTTCATATACATTGGTTACATTTATTAGATTCTTAACAATTATTTATCCGTTTAATAGAAAAATTACGAAAATTCATTATATTAAGAATTGTTTAATATCAAAATGGATATTAGCTATCTTTTTACCAGGTATAAGTTTAATTTTACCAAATCAACAAATAATATTTCAATCAAAAGCTAAAATATGTACAATTAATCAGCAATCACCATTATTATTTATCTATTTTTGTACTGGTTATATTATACCATTTGTACTTATATCATTAATGAATTTAGTTACTTATTTAAATGTAACATATTCACGACAAATACCTTTTCTATCTCGAATGAAACAATGTCGTTTAAATCGACGTAAACGTCGAAATTTACGTTTATTAAGACAATTTTCATTCTTTACAATTATTTTCTTATTAGGATGGACACCATTTATAATAATTGAAATATTTGATAAAGAAGGAAAACTTCCAGATATATTTTATTTATTTACACTTATTTTACCATTAATATGTATTTTAATTGATAGTACTGCTATATTATATTGGAATAAAACAATTCATCATCAAATTCAATTATGGTGGCAATCATTAATAAAGAAAAGACCTCAAATAATTAATCATGAACGTAATAATTATACAACTAATCATGATAGTTTCTCAATTGATAGAAATGCAAATATGTCAAGTGTTTAACTGAATTAGTTCAACAAACAATTGTGTTTGATTTTTTTCAAAAAATATTGCTTTATATATAATTATGTTGCCCAATTTTTAATTTAATGGAATTATAAATTTTCGTATAAACAAGAAAAAAAAAACCAACGAAAATTTGTTTAACATTTTTCAATCAGTTGCTCTTTATTTTCATATATTTAGGCGTCACCTTTAGATTTTCATAGCAAACAAATATTACATTTCATTTTTTTTTACATTGTCCTTTTCGCCTTTGTTTTCGTTCGATGATTTGACAATCCTTTTTACTCATATTCAATATAGTCAATCGGAAACGTTAAATAAACATATATTCTTTCATTTAAATATTATTTTGTTTGTTTCATTTGAAATATTCATATAAGAATAAATGCAGCAAGCACGAGTTGTACAAAAAAATATTCAATTTCGTGGTGACATTCAAATTAGAGAAATTCCAAGAAATGAATCTGAACCACACATGTTAAGTAGTCTTAGTGATGGACAATCATCATGGGATCCAAATTTAACTGATGTAATCTTTTTTTTTCGATATTCATTTATAAAAAATTTATCAATTTGGTTTCTTCTAGACAGAGGCATTCAATACACCAACAACACAATCAACACAACCCAAATATGTTGTTATTGTTATTGTAGTTGTTGGTATTGTTCTTGTTTGTGCTATCATTGGAACTGTAATCGGCGTAGTACTTGGTCAAAAAAGTAGATGAGTGTTTTTTTTTTCGAGAAAGTTAAATTAAGTTCTTTTCTTTTAGCAAAGACTGTTGCTGATAATTCGCTGGCATATAATGAAGTATGTACAGTTGATTCAAATCAGTGTATTTCTTCACAAGGTCTTTCTTGTTCAAATGGATTTTGTTCTTGTTCATCACCATATTCATGGAATACGGCAACGACATCGTGTAAGATTTCATCAAATTTTTCTATAGAAATCTCGGAAAAATACGAAATGATAATAAACGATATCTTATTAGAAAAATATACATTTGATTCATATTCGATTTTCTAAACAAGTTAATTCGTTAAACTGAACAAATATGCGTACACATTTGTTTTTTTTTTAAACACCTAAGAACATACTAATATGGTTGCTGAAAAAAAATCACGGTAACTCAAAAATACAGATGAATATGTATGAGTCATTTTTAAATGCAGAATTTGAAGATGTATATTTTATTTCATAAAAAAGGACTTCTTTGCCTATCAACTACAAGATTATATTGAAAATTATTCAATAGAATGCTCGTCTAGTAGATACTCACCTTGAATATGAACAGTTATTCGAAGCAATAAATAAGTTTAATTTTTATTTAGTATTGCATAATTATAAGAGTAAGCGGCTGAACAATTCGCTGTGGGTGTTTACGTGCCAGTATGAGCGAGAAAACTTTTGTATACGCTTACAGAAGCTCTGACTTTAACACTCACCCTCACTTACCTTCAATGCTCATTCAGCATACTTTAAGATTAATATGTCACGTGATGAATTGTCATAGCACCATAAGAGTAAATGCAACTTGACGTTTACATAGTTTTTTTTATTGTTCATGGTTGACTGATAAGAATAATTGAAGTACAACTGTTTTTGATCGAAAAACTCCGTCAAATGATAGGAAACAGTGATAAAATCAGTTCAATTCGCAGCTTTTCAAACCTATCTCGATTTTGGTTCCAGTTCAATTTAAATTTTGAAAAATTTGAACCGATCCCATCTCTGGTAGGAACTTGTAAGCAGAAATTCATTTAACGGATTCGGTGATAAGATTTTTCCAATTTCGGACGGTTAGAACCAGCCATCGGATCCAATTACTAGCTTCTTGCTTTCAAGCTCTAATTATTTTTCGACGTACTCCCGCTTGAAATTCATAGATCCACACATCTAATCGTTGACCTAGGATGATGTGTCTATGAAAATTTATTTTCTTTTGTTTTTAGGTACCTATTTAACTTATAATCAATCATGTACAACATCCAATCAATGTGATTCATCAGTTGGCCTTATTTGTACGAGTACTTGTACATGTAACAATTCAAAAGTGTGGAATATATCAACTTGCGTCTGTCCAGCTGGAACATTTTTGAATTCTTCTAATCTTTGTCGTAATATCGATCTTCTTTTCCTAAAAACTTTATCTTATTTAATTTAATTTAATTTAATTTAATTAAGAAACTGCATATACTGTTAATCAGTCATGTACAATAGGTTCATATCAATGTGATTCAACAAAAGATCTTGTTTGTAATAATAGTCGATGTCAATGTGATTATTCAACAAAATATTGGAATATCAATTTTCAAGCATGTAGTAAGTAAAATCTTTTTTTGATATTATTTTCGAAAATAAAAAAGAAATTTGTTTAATTCTTTTTTTTTTCTCTAAATATTTAGAACAACGTCTTAATTATAGTGATATGTGTGTATCTGATAGTGATTGTTTACCAACATTGATTTGTCCGACAGTGCCAGGTGTATGTAATTGTTCTCGATATTTACCTGATTTAGTTTGTAACTGTAACAATACAAAATATTATGATCCAACAACATTACAATGCGGTATAGATATTAAGTCTATTATTTTTCTTGATTAATTCTCGTTCTTTTCTTTTCTTTTTTCTTTTTAATTTACAATAGTAAATCGATCATCATTTGGTGGTTCATGTTTAGTATCAGCTAATTATACATGTCTTATAACACTTTATTGTAATGGGGGTACATGTGCTTGTCCAACTGGCACTAGTTGGATAGCTGCAAATACGGCTTGTGTTACTTCTGGATAAATTATTATCTCCTTTGCCTTTTTTTTTTTTCTTTGCGCGTGTGATATTTAACATATGATAATAGTTTTTATATGGTGATACTGATGTCTGCTAAATGATGTTTCTGGCAAATTTATTACTGCATCGTTGTATTTTGTTTGATGAGCCATATTTTGTATCTGTTAAACGAATGTCATTAATGATTAATAACATAGAGAAATAAAAGAAAAGCTTGATAAGCTAATCGAGCATTGACGACGTATATAGATAGATATTTTTTTTTTATCTCAACAGTTGTATACAGCATACATATTTCTTAATCATAGAAATGACTTGCAATCTCATTTTATGCATATTTATACTAATAATATTAAACTTTTATTGGAGTTATGGAGCTAGTGGTGCTACACGTGATCAGGTAAAAGTTCATAAAATATTCAAGATATTAAATTTATTCGATTTCAATAGCTTATTCTTGCAAATTTCAAAGCACAATTATCAAAAGCTCGTACATTAAAACAAGCTCTTGCTATATATGCTGATGCAAATGTGAGGAATAGGCATCAAGTAGCTATGCAAAGTACAGTCTCAAGAGCAATAATCTTTTGTTTTTATTTATTATTTATATTTTGTTTTTCTTTTAAAGCGGATCTTCGTAAAATTGAAAAAGAAATTAATATACAATTGGCTGATTTTGATTTACCAAAAGGTTTTAATATTAATTAGAAATCTATGTGACTTATTCTTTTTTTTTTGTAATACCTAAGTATAGATGATAAGATTGTTCCATATGTAAATGGTGGATGTTTACCACGTATAACATGTGTTCCAGTTTATGCTCAACAAGCAACAACAGGTGGTATTGTTTTTCCTAATTGTGTTGAAGTTCATCGATGTTCTGGTTGTTGTCAAGAAACACAATTTTCATGTGAACCAACAAAAATTGATTTTGTTTCATTCAGTCCTGTAAATAATTTCATTTGTTTTTAAAATAATCATTTCAACAACAACAACAACAAAAAAAAATTTATTTAGATTATTAAATTTGAACATGGTGAAGGATCTATTCCACCAATCGCTGCATTAAAACCATTTAAAACAGAAAATCATACAGAATGTACATGTAAATGTAAATTAAAAGAAGATGCATGTCCAAGTAATGCTCAAGTATGTATAACAAAAAATAAAAACGTTTTTTTCTTTTTCATCTATAAATTTCTCCAGGTATTGGATCATGAATTATGTCGATGTAGGGAACAAGCTTGCTTTCCTCAATGTCAAGCAATGCAACGCTGCCAATTACTTAATACACAAGATAAACCATCATGTGTATGTAAACGACCTATTCCAGGCCAAAATGGCGCATATTCATGTCCATCAGGTTATCAGCCTGATGCTCGTTGCAAGTCAGCTTATATCTATCCTATTAATCATTCTATATATTTCATAAATTTTCTTTTTTCCTTTTTAGGAAATGTATGAAATATCCATGAAGATAAAAGACAGATGAAAAAAAATATATATATATATATATTCTCTTGACAATGATTTGTTATATGATATTATGTATAATATAGAAAAATAAATAAATAAATATCATAGAAAAATGCGAAGTATCATGAGTCAAAAAATGACATGGAGGCTATTTATCATTTTAGTAGATTAGGCGATATCTATTTATATATGTGAGATTTTTCTCATATATGAAACAATTTTCTATAAGACATAACAAATATATTTGTTGCACAAACATCAAAGTATGATGAAGATGTATTTATTTATAATGTATATTTTAATTTTATTGAGTAATTTTATAAATGGTGAAGAGGTATGAACATGAAAAGTATTAGATTTTGAGAAAAAAAAGTTGATTTCTTATTTTATATAGAATAAATATCAACAAGCAGAAATTCGTGCTCGTTTAGCTCAAGCTAAATCAATTCGAGAAGTTTTGGTTATTCTTAAAAGTTCAAATAACAAAGATCTTCAATGTATGTATCATCAATGTTTTATCCGGATTTTTTTGCGTTTGAAGGGACAATATAAAACTGTGCGAGAGTGAATACTTATTTTTGATAGCACTGACACATTGTGCATAGTACAATAACCTCAAACTTCGGAAGGATCAATCTAGTTTTTGGAGAGACGCCATCCCTCGATCTATATACTGGATAAAACCCTGTATATTATATCAATGAATTAATTTATCTAAATTGAATTTTTTTTCCATTGTTATATCAGCAATATTAACTCCTGATGCATTGAAAAAAGAACAAGAAGCAATTCAAACAGCTGCTCAACAGTTAAAGACAGGTATTTGCATAAACATTTTTTATTTTTTATTTATATTATATTTTAAGATACACGTTTAACAATTGAACCTCGTAATGGTGGTTGTGAACCTCGTGTTATATGTGAAGAAGTACCTATTGATCGTAAAGTAAGTCACAATGCAATATCCTATCCACAATGTCTTGAAATACATCGATGTGGTGGTTGTTGTCAAGAAGTTCAATTTTCTTGTGTATCGACACGACAAGTACCAGTGACATTTAGTCCAGTTAGTAAAAAAGAAAAATAAGATTTTCTTTTTTCATATAGAAAAATTTTCTTTTATTTAGTTATTATTAATCTCTTTGGATGATACAAGTCAATATGAAGTTAATCGTCCATTGACATTAATGAATCATACACAATGTGAATGTAAATGTAGTAAAAAAGAGGATGAATGTTCTCGAGAAGGCAAAGTAAGATTTTTCTTTTATTGGTAATATAAAATACAACGTTGGTTTTTTTTTGTTTTATTTAAATTAGATACTTGATTCAGTATTATGTCAATGTGTTCAACCACGTTGTCAACCTGAATGTCTTATATCATCAACATGTTCAACTGTACCTGGTAATAGTATACCACGATGTACATGTCGTCGTCGTATACAAGGACAAGCAAATAATTATTGTTCAAATCCTAATCAACGACCAGATTACATGTGCAGGTAAGAAAAAAAAACTTTTATATGAAAAATATAAATTTTAATATAATTATATTTTTTAGACGCTGCGAAACATTTTATGGTTAAAATAAATCTTATGAAAACTTATTTATAGATTTATATGTTCAAATAAAATTATTATAAATCTTTTCCTGTTTTCTTTTTGAATAAACTAACAAAACTCAATATCCATTTGATTTGAGTTGATTTCTCATAAGATAGAGAAGAAAAAACTTATCTTATATATTAAACTCTTCTGTTCAATTAAATAATTCATAGTATAATAAGTTTCATAATAAATATTTTTATATTTGTTGGAATAGATGTGCATCTGGAACTTATTTAATTTGTAATTAGGGAAAAACGAATACAAATAAGACAATGAAATAATAAATTAAAAAACAAAGCATTGAAAACATCGTATTACAAGATCGGGATTTGAATATGAGACAATTTTATCAGTATGATTAATTACGTGATTAGATTAATTGTCATCATTAGAAGTCACCGTAGATAATACTTGTCGACTATCTCCTTGAACACTTATAGGTGGTGTTATAGGACGAGAACGTAATCGAACCTAAATTTACAAAAACAAAAAAAAAAAATAATTTGATTTTTACTAATTCTAAATTGAACATACACGTCTTCTATAACGTTTTAAACCACCACCACTAACATGACTAAGCCATCGATTATTTGTATGTAATACTTTTTTTGTATGAGGCTTTGTATTACTTGAAATTGACGTATGGGAATCTTCAGTATTCGTTGTTGCTAAAAATGAATTTATAAAAGATTTAGTTTTAAAATGAATAGCACAATCCCTATGAGATTAAAATATGAAACACGATGTAGTTCGTGGCTAAGACATCTGTTACGCTCTTTAATGAACCATTACTAAGAATGTCTGTGAAAGGGAAGTCCAAATTTCAATACTCCTTTTAGATCATGTTTCACAAAAAAAAAATATCGAAGAGAAAATATTTATTTTACCAATTTCGTCATCATCATCACCCTCTTCATCATCATCGTCGTCATAATCATCTTTTGGTGGTTCACGTACTCGAGTTATTAATTCAGCTAGATCAATAAATTTCGTTCCACTTGATTCTTGTTTACGCTATAAAAACATTTTCAAAAAATCATGATTTTGTTTTTGTGATTAAGACAAAAAAAAGAAAATTCAATTATTTATATTTACTAGTCGTAATTGTTTTTCTCTAGATGAATGAAGTTTTTGTTTAAGAAAAACAGCATCATATGATTCTAATTTAGACCAACCATGAAAAACAGCTTTTCCATGATGATAACCGACGTCCTAAAAAAAAACATATGATAATAATATTTATTTGTTCTTTAAATAATTAATTATAATCTTCGAACTCGAATTTCATCAAATAAACCAAATTGTAAAGTTCGATAACGATCAATAGGTGGACGTAAATATTCACAATAATTCGAATTTTTTACTATTTCTAATTGTCGTTGACATGATACATAAGCAAGACGAGTTTGTATTTCACTTAATTCAGGAATTTTAACAGGTGTCGACCAAATATTCCAACGTTTATATAAAATCCACCAACCTAAATTTGATAGTTTTTTTTTTAAAACTTATTAATCAAAATTTTAATTTTTGTCTATTTATACCAGAAAGTTGATCACCAAAATTATAAAAATTTTGTTCATCTTGTGCTCCAACATCAACAGCAAGAACAGTATGTGCACCAAATTTATACATCACATCCGCTAAAACATTTAGTTTATTTTAATGAAAATTCTTTTTTTTTATTTTGATCACATGGATTCCTGGACAGTTAATTTTAATCAACTATTGATAACAATTATCGTTATGAATAAAATTTATTACTTTAAAATATTTATAACTCATACAGTTTTTCATATTATAGCTTTGATAGGTATAGAGCTCATTTAATGCGTTCCATCCGTGGCTACAGAACACGTCCTTTGTTTATTTATTTTTTTTTTATAAATGTGTGTTATTCAGAAAAAACCACTTAACATTGTAAAGTCTACTTTAAAAAACGCGTAAGATTTTTCAAATATTGTTGGTTTTTTCTTGATATGAGATGTTGATCAAAATATGAAGCGTACCATTTTGTAGCCACTGATGTAATGTGTAAAATAAGTTCTATGATTACATACTGAGAGAACACTTGGGCTATCATAAGAACGTACTAACGTTCAGTCTCTGTCGGAAACTATTTGTTCATCTTTGAAAATAGAATAGGATTCTAATATTAACTTTACTTATCTCAAAAGTCATAGCAAGATTTATTGAATGATTATAACATAATGTCATTGCATGTCTGTCTGTATATTAGAACCGAGGAGGAAAAGTGAGACTTCAGAGTACTGAAGTCTCGTTTTTTTCTTCATTGATTAGGATATATCTTATAAGTTAATTAACATTAGTGATCAGAAGATTTCATTGTGAAAGTCAAATCTTAGCTTTTTTCTTAAAAATCAGATATCGAACTTTCTTAGTTATGTAGCTAAAATAGTATTAAACGGTGGAGATAATTCAAAAGTGAAGCAATTTTTTTGTGCATCCTACATAATTAACACTCTCAATAACAATTCGTAGTTTCAAAACTCAATTTATTAAGATATGTATAAAATATTGGTAATAATAACAATATTTAACCACGACTATATCTTACCCGGTAAATTATTTACATATCCACCATCAAGTAATAAATGTCCATCATTTGGATCACATAATCTATCAGACCAAGAGAAAAGCCTGATTTTGCAATCAACAATCTATTAAAATAAACTTACGGAGGAAAATAACCCGAAAGACTCATTGATGCTCTAACATACCGCCATAATGATCCTATATTTATATAATAGAAAAAAACTCAAATAATATACATAAATAGAACTCGATAAAATTATCACTCGAAAAAAGACGTATGATATGCTTTGACAACTGTCCAGGAATCTGTGATATAAAAGAATAAAATCAATTGATTAAATTGATTTTCTTTTTATATAGTCCTTTAAAATCTTACCAGGAAGATTGTTCACATAACAACCATCTGAATAAAATAAATTAAAAATTATTTTTGTTTTTTGTGTTTATGTTTTTTTTAACTCTTTGTTCTTTTTTTCATCTGAAATTCTCACCTACAAGAAGATGTCCATCATATGGATCACACATAGGTGGAAGATAAAAAGCATAAGTCATTGATGCACGTACATAACGCCAAACACTTCCTGTAGAAAAATATGGGAATTCTCATATCTAATTTAAATGTTATTTTTGTTTTGTTTATAGCAACATACGTCTTTTTTCGTTAATTATTTACAACACCAATAAAAGAATTTTTATATTACCTGTTGTATGTACACGCATTTTTGATGCTGATATATCAGTTGTTATACAAAAATATGGAATCCATAAATCTTCTATTTGAACATCAAGTAAAGCTTCTTCAATAGTTCCATTAAAACCAGCTCCTACAAACAAAAAAAAAATAATTATTCATTTAGTTTTCTTGGTGAAGTATGAGATTAAACTTTTCGATCCCCTCATGCAGACCATGACAGACATCGTTGATATACGATGAAAGATCGCATATCAATAACGTCTCGTTATAATATATGAACTACTTCGTTTTTGCGTTTCTAGAAGATTAAGTAAAAGGATGATGAAGAAATGTGTTTCAAAATAGATGAAATAAAACAATCTTCATGTGATCAACAATCGCAACCAAATCGTGTTTCACATTTTAATTCCATATGAATTGTGCTAACAGCTTTTTTTATTTACCTGTAAACATGCTTGTTATTGGATATGTTAAATCAAGAAGTTTGCTCCAAAAAGATGTCATTTTCTATATTCAATTGAATCAAATAAAAACCGATAAGAAAATTCTATGAAAAAAAAAACAAAGAAAACTTACTTTGCACCAATCACGGGCTCTTTCAATATAACCTTTGATATTTAATTCATCAGCCCATAAAGCTCCCATGAATGCTCCGATACTTGTTCCACCAATTAAATCAATAGGTATACCAGCTTCGTGCATAGCTTGAATCATTCCAACATGTGCACAACCTCGTGATCCACCACCACCCAAAACAAGACCGATAGCTGTACCAGTTAGAAAACGAGCCATACGAGCAAAATCAGTTGTTGGATCTGGATCTGGTTCAAGTAAATCTGTGTAATCATTCTAAAAATAAGGCGAATACTTTTTTGGAATGCAAAAAAAAAGAAAACAAGAAATCAAAGATTTTCATACCAAACATTCTAAATTAATATTTCGAAAAACACGTTCTGGACATCGAATATGTTGATGAAATGTACACCAATTACGTTCTTTTAACCATTCAGCAGTACCTTTTGGTTTTAAACTACCCATACGATGTAGAAGTACTAATTCTTTTTGAGCTCGAACTGCTATTCGTTCAATTTCCTTTTCAACCTATTCATAAAATAAAATATTTTGTCAAATAAGTCAAACAAGGATAATTCAATAAAGACTTTTATTCGATATATTATCAGCAAACTATCAACTTCAAATCATGAACAAACAGATACTAACGATGAATTTATCGAAATACAGAATTGAATCCTCTACTTTTACATACCCTTGAATAGATAAAGTTAATGTCTTAACTATGATCATACGAATCCAAATTTATCAAAGATCAGTCATTCTTAGTCATGCAGTACATACAAACAATGTCACTCCAATCTAAATTATTTTCATTGTATAATAAGACTAATTGATACATTCATTCTTTAATTATCTAATACTTTCTAAAAATCTTGACACTCTATGAATCTTTTATTTAAAAAAAAAAAAGGAAATTTGATAGTTATGTGATGAATTTCTCTTTCTATGTTGTAATCAAGAATATAAAATAATACTAACTGATCCTTTAACTGGTTCTTTCCATCCAATACCAACAATAAGAATACAATCAGCTTGTCGAAGTGATCGTTTTGTCCATGCTGTTAATTGTTTATCACATTGATAGACAACAATTCTATGTAATTCTTCTTGTTGACCAAGCCACGCACTTAAACGATAATCATTAATACTTTCAAATGCACTAACACCAAAACGATCAATAATTAATTGTTGTGTTAAATGAAGTGTTGGACCTTGAAAAAGATTTTTTTCAAATAAAAACAATAAATAATTTATTTATATAAAATAAATTTTTTACTTACCAATAGCTAAAAGACTATGAACAAGTTCACAAGTAAATGCATCAAGTGGAACATCATCAGATACAGCAACAATTGCAACAGTTGATAAATTTTTATTTAACATTGTTGCTTGTTCTTGAAATTCATCTAAACAAAAGAAAAGTTATTAGTACAATGCATACGAGATTAAAATGTGAAACATGATGTAGCTGCTCTTGCTAATTACAGGAAGATTATTACTTAATGCTCCAGAAATGCAATAAGAAAATACGATCTTGTATCGTATGTCAACAATGTCATGGTCTGTAGCACTGTAAGTATTTTTTCACTGAATAGACCAACATATGATATTGTAATTTTAGAAAGACCTTGTTTTTCTGCTCAATATTGCTCTATTATCTCTCTCCCATATCAATATATAATCTACAAAAGTTAAAATCAAAAAAACAAAAATTTTTTATAAGAAGACTAATAAATTATACATCATTCGATGTTGATTCTCAAATATGAAGTTCGTTTTTCAACAAAAGTGTTTCAATATCGAGAAAAATGAGTTTTATCTAGAAAGCCTTTTTGCTCCGCCCTAGAACGTTCGTGCTGATTCACAATAACACTACATCAGTGTTATGGATAGAAGGACATTTTGTAGAGGTTTCGTTCGATTTGAAATTGTGGAAAGTTATGCAAATTCATTATACTAAAAAGCATATTTCCGTAAAATCACTCAATGTTAAAGAAAAACTATTTAAACAGATAAAAGCGAATGTTTTTACTAATTGACAGAGCGAAAGACGCAGTTTCAGATTTTGTCGCCAAAATTGTTTCTATATTTTCTGACTGCTGCAAACAAGAGAAACAAAGACTTTTATGTCATTACGTAAGTCATAGGTCAGAGTATATGTTACTCTATTTAAATACACTTGCAGTTTTTCATTTAATATCCATCTAGATGCTCACAGTGTGTAGCAGTGCAAATGTCTACTCTATATACTTCAACATTCCTTTTAGATCGTGTTTCACAGAAAAGCAATTATCAAGTCTCGTAAATATTTTTACCATCAGCTAATGGCATTGCTAAACCAACACGATTTGTTAATGTATTTTGCATAGTTCCATAGATTTTTTGTGATAATACATGAATTAAATGAGAAACAACACGTGGATGACGCCATTTTATATAATTTAATAGTCCAGATGGAATCACAGCTAATTCCGTATCACTAAATATAATTAATTTTTTTTTGGTTGTTAATATTCAATTTAAAATTTCTTTTTTTTTAATAACATACCGAATAGCAATTGTTGTTGATTGTCTAGGCATTTCCATTAAAACTTCAATAAGACCAACCATTTCTCCACGACCATGTTCACCAATTAATTCTCGTCGTTTTTTATCATGTGTTAATAAAACACTTCGAACACGACCATTAAGAACAATATAAACATTTTGTGGTTTATAATCTTGTCTATTAAATTAACATAAGTAAAAATTAAAAATTCTTTTCTTTTTTTTTTCATACCGATATAAAGCTTTTCCAGCTTCAACTAACATCCATTCAAGAGCAAAATCAATTTGACGTACTAATGGAGACATTCGTTGAACCATCACTAATACATAAATAAAATAAAAAAAACATAAAATCAAATAAACAAAAAATATATATATATAAACAAACTAGCTGCTATTGGTAAAACAAGATTTGGTTGAATACGCATAAGATCATAAAAATTTTCTTTTGTTATCGTACAAATATCTGTCAAACCATGAGTACGATATGAAAATAATGTTGGTTCTATAAATAAATAAATTCTTGATTTCAAAAAAAAAACAACATAAGAAAAACTACTAACCACCAGTAAGAACACTGACAAGACCACTGATTTGATTAGTTTGATTTGTAAACATTACACCTTTAATAATGAAAAATGAGTAAAAAAATATTTTTGTTTTATTTTTAGTTTAAAAATTTATTTACGTTCTTTTTTTGCTCCACTTATTTCTTTCATAGAAGCTGCTATTGAACCACGTATAACAAAAAATAATTTATTCAATTGTTCACCTTCTTTAGCTAATGTATATCTATCAGGTAAACGATGTAAATGAACTTTAGTATCGAGTAATGCTAAATCTCCTTCAAAGCCTATTCAGAAACAAAAAAAATACATATTTCATATAGCAATAAACTACAGAATGAACATTACAATAAAAAATTGAAATATTTTCGCTTCAGTTCAGAATGTGGATTTGATACTTTTTTCCATCCACATCCACACCTTCGTTTTTTTCAGAGTACTATTGTTGACGTTACTCAAGAAATTTTACTTTTTATCAAGTAGGAAAAATATATGTGTAACGCTTCAGAATAATTTTCAATTATCACTTAAGAAACTAAAAAGAAAAATGAAATTAAAACAAATTTTATGAATATTATAATATTGATGCACTTAGAACGAGTTTTCAGGATTACTTCGTCTCCGATAATTAAAACACACGATGAAAACCTTTTAGACATTAAAACGTCAACTCCCTTGCAAAAACCAATGTTTCATATTTGAAAATATGAAATATTGCAACTGTTGCCTTTTAAGATAACTAATCTGGAAAATTTGCTCGAGACAAATCATTAGTCCATTTTAATGAACTGAAACTATCAATTTTTTATTGTAGTGTTATTGATAGTGCATTCTGTAGAATGCAATAACTAACCGAGTGCTGTTGCTAAAGCTTTCCGAACTAGTGGCCATTCATTTTGAAGATCTGAATCATCAATTCCTTCATTATATTCACTTCCAGTACTATCACTGCCTGATCCCAATGATCGTGAATAGATATTTGCAGATTCGGGCTAAATAGAAAAAGAAAAAGAGAAAATATGTATGTAAAATTAGACAAAAGAAAAAATTTTTACATCAGAAAAACTTGCTCGTCGTCGTGAAGCGGATGAATTCATTGTTCGATTATTTGATACATTTGGATAACTTATTCTATGTTTTTCAAAAAATGTTGTATCTATTGAATTTTTCACACGAGCACGTGCTGCTGCTTCTTCGAAATCTGGTTTCATATGAGGACCTTCAATAAGACTTATTGATCGATGATTATAAAAATTAGTTGAACGTTTTTGTGCTGATATTCGATGAGATGTTGTTTGTTCAGTACTTGGTGATGTATCGATATTTTCAAATTCATTTTTATCATTATTTATTTCAGATATTGTTGGTATTTCAGTATAATTCGATAACGGTGAATTAGTTGATGTAGCTGGAATAGATGTTAATGATTGAAAATTTTCATTATCCATAGAATCATCTTCAGTATGATTTAATGTATCAGTTGAAGTTGTACTTGGAGGAGGAATGATTTTCGCATGCGTATGAGTTCGTTGATGATTTCGTTTATGATGATGATTATGATGTACATCATGTGTATTTTGATCTTGTGGAGGAATATAAGCTGAATGAGTTAATTCAGTTGTTAAACCCAAATAATTATGAAGTGCAAGAAATGTTACACGTTGAAGTCGAATCATCAATATCTGGTATATGAAAAGAGAGGTCTTATTGTTTATTTTTACAACACAAAAAAAGAAAGACAATTGTTAATCGATGGAATCAGCCCGCCTTTCGACGTTGAGTTTATTATTACTCTAAAGATCAATTGCCATTTGAATTAGATTGTTAGACTTCATTCCGGCTGCATGCGGTCGACTCAAAATTCGATTTTATTGATTTCCTATAGTGTTATACAATGCAATGTTTATATGGAAAGTTTGTCTCTCTTCTTGAGGTCCGTCAATTTGACTAATATATCAAATAAAAGCTCTTTCTTTCCTTTATTGAACGGTATATAGGAATATGACAAGATATGGTTGTTGCTCTTTTTCTTTTAGATGACATTGTTTACTTGTATATACAATATGAGGACACACATGATCAAATTTCCTCGCTATTGTGCTATGGAAGCAGTGATTCACTTTGAAGTATATATCATTCAATAGGCATTTCAAAGCTCTACAAAATGATACTAGTATTCACTAATATTTAATCAGTTTCGTCAAAATATGCAACCTTCCTATCAAAATAAATGATATATTTGAAATCAACATAAAAAATTAAATCCTGGTCCTCTTCAGAATTATGCCGAAAAATAAAATCAGTCGAAGCGTCAGTTTGATTGTAAAAAATCATTTCTAAGTTTTTAAAAATCAAGGAAAATCCAAAATGATGCATGAATAAATAATAAAAACCGATGTTTTGGCGGGCTTTATTTTTCGATGTAATTCTGAGGCTGACCAGAGCTGAAATTTTGGAGGAAAACAAAAGTTGTCGGAAGATTTTGTGACGCATATAGATCGACTCAATTTTTTATGTTGATTTCAAATATATCGTTTGTTTTGATAGGAAGCCCAAATATTCTGACCAAAACCAATTAAATATTAGTCAAGCACTCATATACATTTTACATTTGACCTAAAGTATCTTGCTCATAACTTAAGCTCAATGCATATAGTATCATTTTGTAGAACTTTGAAATGCCTATTGAATGATATATAATTCAAAGTGAATCACTGCTTCCATAGCACAATAGTGAGTAAATTCTGTCATGTGTGTCCTCATATTGTATATACAAGCAAACAATATCATCTAAAAGAAAAAGAGCAACAACAATATTTTGTCATACTTCTATATACCGTTCAATAAAGGAAAGAAAGAGCTTTCATTTGATATATTGATCGAATTAAAGGATCTCAAGAAGAGAAATAAACTTTCCATATAAACACTGCATTGCATAGCATTATAGGGGGCTGATGATATCGAGCTTTTAGTCAGCTGTGCGCGGCTGGAATGAAGTCTAATGGTCCAATTCGAATGATAATCGACTTCTGACATCTTAATTGACTATTCGGGAAATAATAACCTCAATTTTCGAAAGGGAGTCGATTTCATCGCTTAACGAACCTATTCTTTTCATCTATTTCTCGTTTTTTTTTATTCGTTAATATGAAAACTTACTTGAATAATTCGAACCATACATTCAGGATATTCTTTGAATACATTAAGAAAAGCTACAGCTGGTAATTTAAGTACAACACTATCTTCAATTGCTTTGCAACTAACAGTTTTAAATGGTTTACTGTGACCCTATCGTATTAATAGAAATAATAAGAATTAAACAAATTTTAGTTTTAAACTTACAGTCATTACATCGACCATACTTAATAGAGAAAAAACTGTATCACTTTCAACACATTCTTTAATTAAATGTCGATGATGTCTCTAAATAATTTTGTTTATTTCTGAATAAATCAACAAAATAGAGAAACATTATTGATCTTACTTCATCAGTTATAAATACATGTAAAAGTCCTTTTTGTACAACATATAAACTATCATCAGCATCTCCAATACGAAAAAGATAAGCACCAGCAAGAACTATTTTACTTTCTAAAGATCTGCATAATTCAAGAAAAATTGGACGTTCAAAATGACCAAAAACTCTTTAAAACAAAAGCATTGTTTCATTTTATTGATTTGAAATATGAACATATCAACATACTTGACACTTTTTAATAAATAAAGTATTTCAGGTGGAATCTGATATTGATTTGATGCATTTGGTGTATCACCATCAGTATCAAGTAAAAATTCAGGAGGTTTACGTGGTAATGTGTAGTTTGATTCTAGCTGTGATCTTTGTTGATGAGATCTGTATTAAAGATAGAATAAAACATTTGTCAAATTTCTTTTTGTTTTTTTTTGTTCTACTACCTTCTTGTTTTACGTCGAATTCGATTTCGAGCTGTTGACGAGTATGATCGCATCTATCAAAGAAAAAGAAAACCAAGAATAGTTAAGGAATTTCAAAGAAAATCAACAATTTTACAGTTCGAAGAAATCTTTTTCCATAATGAAGAACTTTATCACGTTTACGAAATCGATTTGGATTTTCATTTGCTAAAATAAATATTATAAAAATTAAAAAAAACAAACAAACAAACAAACAATGTTTTGTTTTATTTCAAAGAATTATATTTACATCGAGGTTTTGCTTGAGAACGTCGAATAAGATAATAAAGTAGAAAAACAACAATCAATAAACAAAAACCAACAATTGTATTTTCCATACGATCTCCAAATATCTGATTATATCGAAATTAAAATTTGAATATCAATGAAATAAAAATCGAAACTTACTAGAAGTCCATTTGGAGACATTAGATATTGATAAGTTATATTGACATTTTCAGAAATAAAATCTGGAATCTTCATTTCTTTTTTAATTTAAATCTACAAAGAAAATTGAATATTGTTTTTTTCTCATGTTGATAAAATAATAAATATAGTCTTTAGAATGTTTCTTAATAATATGAAATCCCTATTATCGCAAATTCTTTTCAATACAAGTAATTTTTTCGTAATTCACTTGTTTTTTAATGTAATTAGAAAAATCTCTCAAAAACAATCGAAACAAATCACTATGGATAATGAAAAAATAGGAGTAAATAAAAAACAAACAAAAAAATCGAATTATTCTTTTTCTGCTTCGATGAAAGTTACTAAAGCAATGGTAAATGCAAGCACGCATTCAAACATGCACATAAAAATTGGTTCATTTGTAAAGATAGCAAAAGAAAAAAAACATAAAGGAGAAAACAAAAACTGAATGAGATTAATAAAATTTTGTCATTTAGAAGATCTCAGATCTCAAACAAAAAATAAATACCATAAAAAAAAATAAAAAATTTTTCTGCAGCAAATTAAAAAATAAAATAAAAATAAAAATTGTCATATTTTTAAGACTTGTTGCGTTCATAAAATAAAACATAAGCATTTGAAGATATTATTCTTGAAATATCACTTATTAAATGAATAGATGCATCATTAAATTCATGCCATTCATTTATAAATGGATGTTTACATTGAGCTACATAATGACCAGTATAAACTGTACCACTATGACTTGATATACCAAATAAATTATATGTCGGTGTAGGTCCTAAAATATTTAAATACAAAGTTAGATAAGCAAAAACAATAAACTTTTGTTGTTTTTGTTTTTTTACCATCATGACTTTCAGACATAACATCTATTAAGTGACCAAGTTTAAGATTTGTTATTGGAAAATCTACATATGTATTTAATTTAGTTCTACCACGCATTTGTGAAAAACGTTTTAAATGAAGAACAAGTATTTCCGGACATTTTTGAATTGAAAGTTTTTTTGAACATGGACGTTTTTTTTTACATTTCGTACACATCTAAATTAAATTAAAATTAATAAATAAGAAAAAAAAAACAGATTTGTTTTTTTTTCCTATTTACTGGTTCTTCATCACCATTAAGTTCTTCTTTACTCATAAATAATTGAATACATTCTTGTAAAGTTGTCGATGATCTATCCTAAAAAAAAAATTTTTTTGAAGTTCTTCATTCCATTATTGTGTTTTTCTCGTTAAATATTTACACGTGGTAAAGGTAATGATAAATCCCAAAACATATCAAATGTTATCGATTGATATTGACAATAAGAACATTCAAGAGTACTTTTTAATTGTCCAGCAAAAATATCTTAATTTAAACAATTAAAATATATGAATAATTGCACAAAATAAGTTTTATTAATACCTACCAACAAGAGGACTATTCTCATAACGTAAACAACGATCCCAACTTGCTTTTGCACGATCTTTTTCTCTAAAAAAAACAAAAGTAATAAGATATTTCAAAAATATTTGATAATCAGTAAAAAAATAAAGAGAATAAAGGTAATAGATACTGTTGACTTTAAATATGAATAATTTGAGAGGCTACCAGGATTTAGAGAAAAATCCGAATAATTCCCACAAAAGTTGTTGGACAATTTACAATGATGAAAACGTCATCAACAATTTGTACTTTTTTTTTTCGGTGTCATAAAATTGAAATTTTCATATATGATCAAGAATAGAACTTAATTACGAAAATATTCTTTAAATTAACTCCAAGAAAAAAGAATTTCTAAAGAAATAATATTTTCATAGAAATATTGTTCGAAACTTTACAAACTAAATTTGAAATCGAATATTAATAAAAAAACTTCAGATGTCCTTTGCAATTTTTCCAAATAGTTACATCTTCAAATTAACTATTTGATTTAAAATATGCTCAAACATTTAATTAAATTTTATATAACTTCTAGAAACTAGTTTGTATTCAATTTTGATATCAAACAATGCAAAAATTCAATTGATAAGTTTTAGATAGTAACAATTAGTACTATAAATTAACAATGAAACAAATGTTTAGTATCAAGTAACCATCTATCTTAAATGATGTTTCATATGTAAACTTCTATTCTTAGTAGTCAATGTTACTTTTGAGTTTACATTCAGTAGAATCTTCTACATAAAAAGTTTCTTTGATCAATCGATTTCTACACATAAGATGCCGAAAATGCAAAATTACAGTAGAAATCTTTTGTTTCTTTACATATGATCAGATACAGTGTGATAAGCTGATGAAGAATATGTGCCTTTTCAATGTTTTTTTCATTTTCTTTAAATTTTAAAACTATTTATTTCAGATATAACATGACTATAATTCAAATATCATAAGGGGCAAATGGTCCAAATTTCGAACAAGCATTTTGTAATAGTATCTAGGTTTTTTCTACAAAGATATCCAAATGACTTTCATATTTAATTAGAACTACTAGATGTTGTATGTTAAAAATATAGCCGCACACGCGTAGTCGTCTTTGCATAATCAGAGTAGCATTTTGAGCATATTAGACTTATGATCTAACTTTGAGAAAAATAAAAGTTCTCAGAATACTTTGAAATATCTATACTTCGACTCAGTTTTCTGTGTTGATTTTGAATATATGATTGTTCTCAGTACAAGAATGGTAAATTCAAGGAGAGCAGCCAATTATAGATTAAGAAAAGGCTGATTCTGGTTCAATAAAAATAAGTTTTCTCAGCAATAGAATAAAATTTCGAAAAATCCAAGCTATACTTTTGAGTCTAAACCTCTAATAGTTCTAATTAAATATGAAAGTCGGTTGGGCCTCTTTATAGGAAAAAACTAGATAGTATTACAAGATGCTTCTCCAAAATTTTAATCATTCTTCTTTGTAGTATTTGAATTGTAATCAAGTTATATCTGAACAGCCTTATCAATGAGTTGCTTAGATTCAGTTTATTCATACTAAATCTAAAAAAAATATTTTTGAAATTTAAAGGAAATAACAAAATTGAAAATGCACATATTCTTGATGAGCTCATCGTGCTGTAGTTGACAATATATGAAGAAAAAACTTTCTCCCTCAATTCTGTATTTCATGAACCTTCTATATATATATATATATATAAATTTAATTCTTACTTCATTCGTTCTTCTTGTTTTTCATCAATTGTAATTGGTACTGGTTTTTGTCGTACTCGATTAACATCTTCGCTAAGACCTTGTAACAGATATCTTAAAAATTCTTGTGAATCTTGTTCTCTAAAAGCAAAAAATAAAACTCTGATATTGCTTTTTGTTTCTAAATATAATAAAAAATTTAACATACGAATAACCAGTAAAACGTGGAGCAAACTTCCCAATTGTATCTTTAAATGATGATGGATTAACAACTGATCGACCATCTGGTATAAGCCACATTTTACGAATTAAATTTGCATATTCTACAATAATTAATTCATATAAAAATTTTGTTTGACAATAAATATGTTTATTTTTTCAGACCATTCATTAAAATTCCTCTCATAACACTTGTTGTTGATGTATTCAAATAATTATCAAGATCATCTTTTAAACAAAATAATAAAAGTGGTTTTGTATTTGACAAACATTGAAGCACCGAATTCATAAAACACTAAAAATAAATAATTTATGTATTTTCTTTTTTTAAAGATATATTTTTGAAAATTTTACCGTATTTCCTAGATTTTGAAGACCACATAAACCACCGTTAACTAATCTTGATTCATTCATTGAAGTTTCTGAAGTCGTACATTCATCATCTTTATAATTCGTCGATTGAGGTATAGATGTTATACTATAAAAAGTAACTGTTGGATTTGATACACGCTCTACAGTATTATTGTTTACAACATTAGGTTTTATCAAATTCTAAAAATACAAAACAAAAAAACAAATTTCAATTAAAAGAAAAATTTTATTTTATTAAAACTTTCTGATCGATCTTGACTTGGTAATCTAGTTCGTTGTGTAGTTCTTACATTGCCTCTTATCGTTCGTTCAGGTGATGGTTGAATATAACGACTCGGCGATCGCATTCGATTATAACTTCCTGTTGATATATTCATGTTACCTGATTCAATAGCTTTTGTCAATGATGCAACATTTGCATTAGTAATTGGTGGCATCGGACGTGATCTTCGATAAGAAGTATTCGAAGGAACTGTTGATGAATATGGCACACGAGAAACGAGTACAGGACGGCTTTGTTTGTCTTGTACTCTTCTGTTTTCTATGATAGGACGACTACCCCGTTCTCTTCGGTGCGCATCTCTGATGCCAATTAAATCCATGTAGCACCGTTTTTTAAATATGGCAGAAATCTTTAAGAAAAAAATCGAACAAAAACAAAAAGATTTAAGAAAATAAAACGAATAATCTGTAGAAATATAAATGAATATTTGACGATCGATATGTGTTGCTTATTTATTTATAGTTCTTCGTCTTTTTTTAATATCTTATGTTCGTGATTTGATAGTATTATCCACCAATGCAGAAGTTAGCGCTGTTCGTCATTTGAATAATGACATCTACAACTCGTTATGAGGATCAATATGAGAGAATAGCTTTGGTTTCTGAGATTTAGTTTGACCCAATTAACAACTATAAAACCATGAAAGGATCTGAAAAATCGATAAAAAAAAGGCATCTCATTTGTTTCATTTATATAGCTCCAGCACTATTTTACCATTTAGTTTAAAACAGCAGCATATCGAAATGATACTGTCATGGTGAATGAAAATATTTCTTATAGCCTTCTCAACACGTTAAATTTTCATGTTGAAAAATTAGCTTTTCTCAATAACGAGATTTATCTTTAACCAAATTTTTGCAATTATAAGTCCTTTTTTTAAAATGATAATAGATTCAAGAAAACCTTTAAAGTAGCACATCTTGTACAAAACTTTGCCCTCTAGAAAAATTGCTATAAAAGATTTTCAGCAAAAAAATATCAGACAAGATTGAAAATCGAGAACTAAATAAGGACGATCGTTTCTTGATGCTTAGCAAAGTAGCATCATTTTCAATCAAGAGAAAATTTTCAGATATAAAATACTTAGCTAAATTCTACACAGAAAAATTGACGTGGGAATGTATAATTGTAAAACCTAGTAGAAATTAGAAAAAAGTTACGTAAATTATCTTACGTCAAGATTCGAGTATTTGAAGAGGTCCGTTGAAAAGCTATTTCGAATTTAGTTTGTCTTGATTCAAAATATAAATCATCGAACTCTATCAGTTTTAGAGATCATTTTTCGAAAACAATTCTTTCATCTTCATGAAAACTGCTAATTATTTCAATAAATAATATTACAAAGTCTTCAAATTCAGGAAAAACAACCTACCGTTATTTTTTGCACAACTAACTCCAATAGAACTTGTCGAGTTCTACCAGTTTGACATCTTATTGATCCAAATAGAATGAAGTATTGTTAATAAAATCATTAAATTAGTTCTTTATTGATATTCAAGCAATATATCATACGTGACGCTATAGAATAGCTGAAATCAGATTTTTCTTTTTGTCAAACTGATTAAACCAAGATTTTTTTTTTAAATTAAAAACTGACGTTTTTGATTAAATTGGATTTGATAAATAACATATTTTTAATAACCCTCGTATATGCCTACTATTTTTTATTGTTTTTCAATGCAACTAAGATAAGCTGAAAGTTAATTAAATTATATTTTCTATGCTTCTAGATCTAGAATCTTGTGGATTACAATACTTAACATCAAACTTATCTGAAATATACTCAATACAAGCGTAGGTATTTGATCAGGTTTCAATGAATGCTTAAAAATACTTAATAACCTTGTAAAAATATCAAAATATTATTTGACGTTCTAAACCAGGTTATATCTCAGGTGTTCGTCATTAGGATGAGAATGAGATTGTGCAATACACTAAACTTTTAGACTATATCTTCAAAAGAATAGAAAATGATATCATTATTTCTTTACCATGACGTGCCTCAGCACTCCTATGAGAGCGATAATCTCTCATGCGTTAACAGCAACAAGTTATTTTCTTATGTCGAAATTTTGTTCGTCTATTGATTGTTAATTATACATATGGCTGAGCAATCATGTTTCAAAGTGTCACTAACTCGCATATCATGAAACAGTGTTTTAAACAGGCCATCGACAGGATCTGGAGATTATGGTGATATAAGAGAGGTATAATAGAAATTTTCACAGATATAACACGAAATTCGATAGTCTCTGGAATCATTAGGCTACGCATTAATGGAGGATTTTCACTACAATTTGGCAGATAGGCAGATGTAGATTGTCTAGCAAAGAAAGAACTGCCTATCAGAATTTGACAAACAGTTTTCAAGTAACTAGTCAAAATTTTTGCAGCACACAACATAAAAAGTGAGAGAAACTGGCACTTCCAACCTCGTCTTTATCGAGTAAAGAACTTGAATTCTATTGATGAGAATTAGTTAGATTTTTTCATAATTAATATAAATTGATTGATGTCACTTCGACAAACATTCCCTATGAATCCGCGAAAAGAGATACAGTATACTGGTAATGGACCAGTTTATCGGTAGACCAGTCGGTGACTGTTTTCATCTCTCTTGTCAGTGCAGCCAATCGAGGACAAAAATATGGCATTGTTATATTTTCAAACTATCAACCATTTTGAGGAAATATATAAAATACTGCTATATATTATAGAAGTTCTGAATAAAATACTTGACAATTATATTGACACTTTTCTTTTTGTTTTCAAGACAAAGGAAAAGATCAACACAAGATTCCATCGAAGTATTCTCCTGTATGAAATGTCCTCTAATATCTTAAATTGTTTGTTGGCCATGAAATAGAATTCAACTGATCATGCGTTCTAAAAAAAAACTAGTCAATATTTGTCTTTTACAAATAATACTTTTATGGAAGAGTTCCAGTTATCTAGTAGAATCAAAATAAAAATATTCATATAATTTAATCACTTGTGGAAAAAACAGCTAATAATTATCTATACTAGTTTGTAGATATATTTTAAGATAATGAAGTTCTATTGTACTATATTAATAGAAAAAAAAAGTGATTCATTTCAATAAATTAGAAATATTGGATTTTCTGACATTTTCAATAGTTCAATGGAGTCATTTGTTATTAAGAGTAGAATTACCAAAAACTGATTATAATTTAATAAAAGGATTTTCGAATAAATTTTATTGAATCGATAGATATTTAAATTTGATTTTAAAGTTTCTATTTTTTTTATGATGGTATTGAAATAAGAATACTAAATCTTAATATGTGGAAATAGTTAAATAGTCAAATAAAAAAAAAACAGTTATAGTTGAACATGATAATGTTCGATGAATGATGAAGATGTTAAATACGATGACTTGTTTTTTTTATGTAATAGAAACGAGAAAAACAATGATATCTATAGTAATATTTAAAAATGGAAAATCAGATGATTCAATCAATTTTGAAAGATCATGAGCTTGTCCAAGATCTTCGAACTCATATGTTACTATTGATAAAATATATCTTTGTGACTAATCTTTATCGAAGTAGTTAATATTTTAGCAAAAAATATCTCTAATGAATGTATGGTACGTTATTTTAAAAGATTTACTGTTCAATGAAGAATGAGAATATTATGAAAAATTTTTAAGAAAAAAAAGTAAAAACCAGCTGTATATTCAAGTGAGTTCATCATTAAGATCTGATTTTGTTCTTATGGATGATGTGATAGATTTTCATTAATGTTCGTTACTCTCAATGAACAACATTTGTCTATTTGTTGAAATAAATTTTTCTTTGATAAAAATTATTGAACATAAACAGTAACAATTTTGATTAATTCTATTGGCATTAAATATTCATTTTTTCAATATCATTGATTAAAATGAACATTTTAATCAAGCAAATGCAATGAAAATGATTTTTTTATCCGAACCATGGAATTAAATTGATGAAGATGTTGATTTTAATCAATGAATTTGAAATACATCAACTTTTGTGTCGGTTTAATTATTTTATTGGATTTTTTAAGTTCTTGCTAACGAAATTCTGTAACTCAGTATCTCTACAAAATGGATGCGAATATTACATCAAACTGTGCTCAAAATGAATGTGTTCGGTAGAGCTTGTATTGAGTTCTATCTGGAGAGGTCGTTTTTGTTCCGAAAATTAGCAATTGAAATGAGAAAAATACACTATAAGCGAGTTTCGTTATGGAATTTCATCAAAAATGGAGATAGTTTTTGAATGTATTATCTTGATTCGTAGACATCTAACATTATATGTTGAAAGAGTACTTCATACTTGATCGATTAATAACTAATTAAAGAATTCTTGTTACTTCTAAACGATCCTTGTTTGAAGAGGTATTTCACTAGTATCGTTTATGCAAATTTTCGAATTGTCCACTCCGAGAAAGATTTCACGTATCCACAGCATTCAATATTCTACAGGAATAGAAATATTTTCATTTCAAATACTATCAATCGTTCTCTTTTCAATGGTAAACTCAGCTTTCTTTACTTCTAAGTTTTAAACTCTTCCTACGTGCTCGTAATCGATGATTTGTCATACTGAACCTAAGTTTTATGTAAAGAAAAAAAAGGATATGTTAATTTTAATCATACAATGATCTTATGAATGAATGCTTCATCAACTGGCAAAATCTCTTCTAAACCTAAAACAATTATCACAGAGTTTTTGTTTTGTTTGAAAAAATAAAAACAAAGAATAAAGTTAATCTTTATTTTTATTCTTGTTGATCATCTAGTTATGTTTCTTTTTTTCTTTGTCAAAAACAATGCAATACAGAAAACAATTTAGATGTGATGATATGCCTGGCTTTTTTTTTTTATTGTATTGATTGTTTTAAAAATATGTATGAGGACGACGTGTTGTAAAACGTGGATGATGTAAACGTTTTGTTGCTTTATTAACCATTGGAAATCTAAAAAAGAAAACAAGGAATAAAATTTTTGAAAAAGAAAAAAAACAAGAATCGTTTGTTTTTTTTTACATACTTAATTTTCGAATCATGAAATTGTGTAACATGTGGTCGTCGACATTCTTTAGCGGGTAAACGTTTTATTTTCATAATTTGAATAGTTGATGGTCTAGCTCGATGTTTAGCACCCATATCTCGATAACATTGTGTAACAGCTAATGCTCTTGTTAAATCTCGATATTCACGATACATATTATGTGTACCTGAACGTGAATCATAACGGAGCCAAATACCAAAATTTTTAACATTTAATGGTTTACGTTCATTGATTGCTTGACATTCAACAATTTCACCAGCACTTTTTTTTATACGTTTAAGTTGACGTAAAAAAAACCAAAAACGTGATTTAGCTTGAACTTCATCAGGTGCATAAATATGCATTTCATAAAGTGGTGGCTTTTTTAATGTTAGTGATGGAAGTTTACGACCGATTATGCGATATTCACGAAGATTGCCTTTCGCTTTCATGACGGTCTTTTGTTTTTTCTTAGAAACTAAAAAATAATCTAAAAAAAAAAACAATATGAACAAATACATGAAATTAATAGAGTCGATAAAAAGCAATGAAAAAGAAAACAAATAAAAAAGAAAACCTCTTTCATGGTAAAATATGGAACAAGAAATGATTGGTTTTTATACATTGAAGTTTAGTTGAGAGGATCACGAGAAGGAGGAGAAAACACGTAACAATCAAGATGGCATTATGTTACAATCAATTGAAAACAAGCCAATTAATTTTTATTGATAAAAAAAATCTTTTTCTTTTTTGTTTTTAATAAATGGATTAATAATAATTATTCTCGTATATTTTTCGAAATCATGCTTTTTTTTTGTCATACACTTCAATTCAATTCATTAGTGATCAATCGTGCTTTTACATTGCCCTAAATAATCGATTTAAGGCCCTATGTGCACATGCATGCATTTCATTTGTGCTTCGGAAAAGACGAGAATGAGGACAATCATCTTTTTTTTATCGCTGTCGTTGTTTCGTTGACAAAAGCTCTCGCGCGCAATGGAGAGAGAACGAAGGAGACAAGTAGTCAAGGGAAAGAATAAATTATTATTGGGTGTGGTGTTTCTCTGCATTCACTCTCTCTTCTACATTTTTCTATTAGTTTGTAGAGTGCACACATTTTTTTTATTTTCTTGTGGTATTCACAGTCATTTAATCGGTTTTTTTTTGAGCTCATTTGTATTGTTATCCAAAAATGTATTTGTTGATCAGATGTAGTTTATATTAATATGTTCAATGAATACAAATCAAGTAACTCATTGTTATTATTATCATGTTGATTACTTCTGATTATAACAATGACAGAGATAACAACATCGGTACCAATGGTCTTCAAGTAAGTTCTATAAGAAAAAAAAAACAAACATTCATCATTTTTCTTCCCCTTTGTGTGGTTATTTTGTCTCTCTTCTTGTTTTTCGTGAAAACTATTGAATGCTTTTAGTCTTTATCTTTTATTGAGTTCATTCTTTCTCTAAAAAAAAATCTTTTCTTTCTTTTTTTTCTCTTTTTGTTTTTTTTCTTTTGTCTTCGAGATTTTTTTTTTTTCTTGGTCTTTATATCTTTCAGTGGATGAACGACAATTACACACACTTCTATCAGAAGAGCGTGATCTAATGGTGTGTGTCTGTCTATGTAAAAGCAAGAGCGAACGAGAGAAGTATGCAGTATAAAGCATGAGTAAATTGATAATAAACTCTGCAGTAACAGACAGGCAACAAGGCCGAGAATGTCGCGAACAGAACCGGAAATAAACGTTGAACTGAGAGAAACAGAATAGAGCGAGAGAAAATAAACGAAGTTGTTCTATTAAATGAACGTCATTTTGGTGTACTCGCATCATCTATCTTCGGATTTTAATCTAGGATTTCTTTTTATCCAGATAAGATAAGAATCAAATATTATTATTGTTCCGTAAAGGATAGGGAAAAAGAAAAGAAGAAATAAAAGCGATATTCAGAAATGTATCATGGTACAGCGCGAAAAATAACTAATACTACAAATTCGAATACATTATCTGTTGGTGGAATTTATTCACGTCCATATGAATATGAAATACATCGATTATGTCAAGAACAAATACTTAAACAACAACGAAAATCTTCACGTATTGTTTCATACAGGTATTTAAAAGAGTCTAGTTTTTTTGTTTTTTATCAATAGCAAGTATATTTATCTATTGATATGAATAAACAATAATGAGTATACCGTAAAAAGATAAAGACCATGTGTGTTTTGTTTATGAATCAAAAATCTTCTTGCATTCATTATCATCATTATAATAGTCGTATGTTTTAAGGAGAGAGAGAGCGAGAAAAGCTGTTGTTGCAGCTGATGTAAACAGAATGAGTTGGTTGGTCGATTCTGGCTTATCGTCTTTCATTACCGCTACAACCGATGGCTCGACTTACTCGAAGAAAACAATTAGAGATGAGGCGGTAGCAATACCGCGACACTAGTTTTTCTTCTCTGACGTATGAAGTATGCATATCGTCGTCCTAGCTTAGCGCGCTCGCTTTTTTTCCATTAGCAGAACAGCAAGTAACGGAATAAAGATCCTGGCATCGTCGTTTACCTTGTTGTATTCTGTATGACGGCGGTGTACAAAAGGAACTAATATACAAGGCTATGTCGTCGTCGTCATCTCTTCGACAGCATCAGCGTAAAACAGTTATGGTTGCTAGTGGACATTCACCATTAAGCAGACATCATAGTGTTGGTTCTCCAACACATCATCATTCCTCAGCAACATCATTTGCAAATCAAAAATCACATAAATCACTTCCATCGCCAAAAACAACAACAACAACAACAACGTCGACGATGATGACGACAACAGATAATACTTTATATGAAGAAGATGATAATCAATTAGATGAAAAAAGCTTAAATAATATTTTTAATTTCCAACAACAAATTAGTAATTTTCATAATTCATCACTAGATCAAAATATTAATGAAGTACATATATCACGTTCAACACGTCATTTATGTGGTTCACTTATTCCTTTACAATCATCAACATCATCACCAAATATTGATCATCGTTCTATAGAAAATGATCATGTTCATTCGCATATATTTTCTTCTCTTTCATTTCACAAACCTGATCTTAAATATAGGTTTTCATTTCTTAAATTTTTATTTCATATCTTATTGAAACATAAAAAACAAACAAAATAATATTTTTTTCTTTATTTAGAAACTTGGGACGTAATGGTTTACGAGTATCTCAATTAGGCCTTGGTACTTGGGTTACATTTGGTGGACAAATATCAGATGATGTTGCAGAAGAATTAGTTACTGTTGCATATGATAGCGGAATTAATCTATTTGATACAGCAGAAGTTTATGCAGCTGGAAAGTAAGATTTTTTTTTTTGTTTTTTATAATCAAATGATTAGATGTTGTTGTTTTTTATTATTATATTAATATTACATTAGAGCGGAAATAACACTTGGAAAAGTTTTAAAAAAGAAAAAATGGAGAAGATCAAGTTATATTGTATCAACAAAATTATATTGGGGAGGAAAGTATGTTAAACAATAACTGTTGAAAATGGATTTTTTTTTTTTTTTGTTTTATTTTATAGAGCTGAAACAGAAAAAGGACTTTCAAGGAAACATATTATTGAAGGTTTAAGAGCTAGTCTTGAACGTTTACAATTGGATTATGTTGATATTGTATTTGCTAACAAACCTGATGCCTCAGTACCCATGGAAGGTAGATGAAGCTTTTATCAAATAGTATGAATAAATTTTTCGTTTGTATTTTTTTTTTCTATAAAAGAAATTGTTCGAGCATTTACACAAGTTATTAATGATAATCTTTGTTTCTATTGGGGAACATCAAGATGGTCACCAATGGAAATAATGGTAATAAATGATTTTAAATTGTTTCTTTATTATTATTATTATTACTATTTTTTTTTAAATAAATAATAAAATCTATTATTTAAGGAAGCTTATTCAGTTGCTCGCCAATTTAATTTAATCCCACCCATATCTGAACAAGCTGAATATAATTTATTTCAACGTGATAAAGTTGAAGTTCATTTACCAGAGATACATCATAAAATAGGTTAAAGAAGATTTGAAATATTATTATTATTATTATTAATAAATCAATAAATTAATTCTAGGTATTGGCACAATGACTTGGTCACCATTAGCATGTGGTTTATTAACTGGAAAATATGATGATGGTGTACCATTACATTCAAGAGCTGCACTAAAAGTATTGAATGATGATTAATAAAAAAATAATGACTGAATTAAAATGAATAATAATAATTTCCTATTTCATAGGGTTACGGATGGTTAAAAGATAAAATTTTAAATGATGAAGGTCGAAAACAACAAAGTAAATTAAGAGAATTAGCAATTTTAGCATCAAAATTTGATTGTACACTTGCTCAATTAGCCATTGGTAAATTTCAAAAACAATTTTTTTTTTCTTTTGATAATTGT
This sequence comes from Rotaria sordida, assembly GCA_905250125.1. Lineage (NCBI taxonomy): Eukaryota > Metazoa > Rotifera > Eurotatoria > Philodinida > Philodinidae > Rotaria > Rotaria sordida. The sequence goes on along the minus strand of CAJNOL010001532.1, from coordinate 19,047 downwards.
CTATTTGATATTAAGATAGAAATTTCAGAAAAAAAACACAAAAACAAAAATATTATGTTTATTATAATCGAATATTCCTTGAGTACCAAAAACAAATAAACAAATTTTCTTTCTGTCATGTCATATCTAACACAAATGTCATAAAAATTTCTGTATATATAATACCAAATTAATCAAACTATCAAAATTGTTATTTTCATCGTTAGAAGTTCATATACAAAAAATTTGTTTTCTCATAATAAAAATTAATTCAATAGAAAAAATAGGATAAATATTTGGTTTTTTTTTTTCTTTCATATTTCTTACAGCGTGGTGTTTAAAAAATGAAAATGTTCATTGTGTATTACTCGGTGCATCATCAGTTGAACAACTCTACGAAAATATTAATTCAATACAAGTAACATGAAATAATATTAAAGAATTAAAATTTAATTGTGTTCTTTTTTTTTTTTTCTTTTGTATTATAGATTGTTTCAAAATTAACTCCATCAGTAATGGCCGATATTGATCGAATACTTGGAAATAAACCTTCGATACGAATACCAACAAAAAGTGAAACAAATTTTCAAACACAAATTCAAATACCACAACCACAGCGATAATTATTATTGTTTTTATATTGAATGTGTTTTATTTTTTCTTTTGTCGTAGTACATATTGTATACGCAGTGTGTTTACTCGTCTTTTTATAAAAATTCATAATAACGCTGTGATTGCGCTCTAATTTTTAAAACACAAAACAAAATGAACTTCTTCTTCTTCTTCTTCTTCTTGCCAATTTTTATTTACAAAAATGGGAAAATCTTTTTTTTTTCTCAAACATACAAATTTCTCTTAACAGAATAGAAAATATTTAATTATTAATATGATGAGAAAATTATAGATAATTATCATTAAGAAATAAGAATTAAATAAGAAATGATCTATGTTAAAAAAAAAAATGTTCGATCCAAAAAAATAGAGAATACAGAGAAAATAAATTGATATGATGGATTAATGATAATTAGAAAATGAAAAATGCCCTTTCTCCTTAGAGAAAGTTCTTTGTTCTTTCTTCTGAAATAAACACATGGGATTTTAAATCTAAATAAAACAATGTACTAAGAAAAAAATTTCATTAGAAAAATCAAGGCTAATATTCACTTGTTCTTACTTAACATATTTCGTGATAGAAGAAATTTGCATTACGTGACATGAAATATTGGTTCTTTTTGACTGTCAGATACATTTTCATTATCATATTTTTAGTGTCTAATGTAACAGATAATGTTTCATAGATCAGATAAATGTATATCAAATAGACTTATGTTTATTTCGATATAAGATAAATTGATAAAAAAAAATGAAATCATCAGAATATAATTGATAGAACAAACAATTTTTCATAAATAGAAATATAGTCTTATTCTGTATTATTATTATTTTTTACCTCAGTTATACAAGTTTTATTGATTATTCAAAAGATATATCGTATTACAAACGATAAAAAAATGACTTTTTTTCCGCTTTGTATAAAAGTGATTTATAAGAACAAAATATCATTTTATATCATGCGAAATTTGTATGAAATTGCATTTATTATAATCCTGCTACTGTTATCTTTGTCTCGTAATTGAATGTATTGTGTGTCTTGTGTTGAATTCAAGTCACTCTAATTTTATATTAATAAAGTAGACGGGAGAGGAGAGAGAGCATTCATTTTCTTTAAACGAATGATTGATGACATTAGAAGTTGCTAATGACATTATAATAGGTGAATTGTAGTTATTAAATTATATAAGAGTATTTCTATGATGAATAGATAAAAAGGAACAGAAAGTCAAAAGAAATCAGAACAGTAACATAGTTTTAAATTTATTCTATTAATTGTTTCGCATGGGTTATGCTGATCTGAGAAAATAACATAGAATTGGAGTTTAAGGAGTTCATTACAATATTTATCTCTGTTGTCTGATTGAAAAGAACAAATAAGAAATAAATTCCTTAGTTAGCAAAAAGTTTATATCAGTTTGTCAGTTTTTCATTAGAAACCAGCTTTGACTATTCGTAATGCTCAATTTTTTTAAAGAACCATTGAGAATGTTTCTACTATTCATTTCGTATACATAGTGCTTTGTATACTTATAATGTCGTGTACTCATTACTGTCTTTTAATGAATCTCACTCAGGGATCAACTGTTCGCGTGCAAGTATTCACAGAAGCAATTGTCCGAAACTCAATTTTCACGCATAGACTAATAATCTAAATAAAAATGTAAATCCGCTTTTGCAACGTTTTTAAACAGGCAATATAAAAACTGTATTCTTTTTTTTTTTAATAATCAAAAAATAATATCTATCAAATGTATGAGAATAAATGTCCATTGGTTAAAGAAAAAGATATTTTTCTATAGAGGTTCATAGATTGAATTTGATTGGATATTGATTGATATAAAAGACAATCATATTTTGCAATTATGATACGTTCTTGGCTCATTTATTTATCATGCGGTGTCATTATGAAGTTCTCGGTGTTAGTCAAACAGCGACTGATGATGAGTTGAAAAAAGCATATAAAAAACTAGCATTACAATGGCATCCTGGTTCGTTGTATTTCTCATGAATCTCGAAGAACTATCCTTTTTTTTTATGTTTTAGACAAGAATCCGGACAGAATCGCTGAAGCGAAACAACATTTCTTAGAAATTCGAGCAGCTTATGAAGTTTTATCTGATCCAAGGGAACGTTCTTGGTATGATGCACATCGAGATGTTATGCTTCAAAAAGCTTCCGGTGATGATTATCTAGATGATACAATTAATATTTTTCCATTTTTTACATCCTCATGTTATCAGGGATATAACGATAGTGAAAATGTATGTTGAAAGAAATTCTTTTTTTTTTATTTAAAATTTCTCTTTCTCTTCAAGGGTTTTTATACAGTTTATAATAAATTATTTAAAGATATAGCAGAACAAGATTTAAAAGCTTCAACTGATAAAAAAGTTAAAATACCAGAATTTGGAAATTCCGAAAGTGATTATGAAGAAGTAAGGAAAAAAAGAAAATAGAATCATTCTATGAAATAATTCTTATTATATAAAAGGTCGTTGGCCCATTTTATGCATATTGGTCGAATTATTGTACATTAAGATCATATGTTTGGAAAGAAGAACACGATACGCATGATGCTGCAGATCGACGTGTTCGACGATTAATGGAACAAGAAAATAAAAAATTACGTGATAAAGCAAAAAAAGAACGTAATGACGAAGTTCGAGTAAGAAACAATGTTTATTTCAGAAATCGAAAATGATAACGCGTGGCGTTATATCTCTGTTAAAAACTAGACTCCTCAACGGTGTTTTACTCAGCGTGCAAATCGAGGAGTCGGCGCTCCTACTAAAATCGATTTAATCCTCCCGGAGCTTGAAATCGTCTTTCCGAAAGAGAAGATCTGAATAAAACACAGATCCTAAAGTGAAATTCTTCGATAATCAATTTAAAACGTTAGTAAATGTGAAGTGCTTCAGAGAAGAAGAAGAGTCATGATCAAAACAATGCAATTTGAAGTTCATTAGAGCTAGTATATGCTCATTTTTGTACATTTCGTACGGGAGAAAAATCGAAAAAAAAATAGTTGGAAAGAGGAAGCTATTGTGATTCACAGGCTGTTTCCGAACACAAATCAACTGGATATAGAGTATGAAAAATCGTATTCTAGTAGAAATGAGTACTTGTAAAATACGCCGTTTTACTTGGAACTTAATACCAGTCGATAGAGTTTTGAGATTCTGAGTCAAAACCTCAAACAAATAAATGTTCGAAAAAAAATGACATTAGATGAAGTTGTGATAAATGCCTAATGGCTCTAGTCAGTTCAAAATATGTAGCAGAGCTATGTTTGACTTCATTTTCCAAACATTTATTTTGTTGAGATCTTGACTCAGAGTGCAGTACAGTAGACTTATAAGGGAACTACCCGAGGTGATACTTCGCGTTTGAGGCGAGACTTCAGTCATTACGTAGGATCTATTGAAACCAGAAGGAATCGAGAAGAATTCTTCCACATACGGTGGGCTTTTGGAGTTATGACTGTTACACTGAATTATTTTTGCCGTTGACATGGCATTTATTAAAAAATCTAGACAAATTAATTTTGTCCATAGTCCTCAGAATTTTACGCTCTATCGATCGGTATATGTCCTAAGTAAAACGCTGCTCAGAGAGAATTAGAACGTATTTTATCAGTACACAGTAGAGGAAAGCTATAATAACGTCAAATCTTTGGTTTCCTGAATATATATACATAAAACAATACTTACAAAAAACTAATGTTTTTCTATATTTAGGAATTAGTGGCATTTGTTAAAAAGCGTGATAAACGTGTACAACTTCGAAAAGTAAAATAAATAAGAATAAAAATAATGTAAAACATTATTAATATTTAAGATATATCTTGAAGAACAAGCTGCACGAAAGAAAAAAGCTGATACGGAAAGACGTAATCGTGAAAAACAAAGAAAATTAGAGTACGAAATCTGATTTAAATATTTAATTTTCTTTTCTAGTTACCATGGAATTTAATTTTTTCTTTTATAGAGAATTAGCACAATATAAAGAATCTCAATGGATGTCATTTGAAGAATTTGAAAAACAATTGGATGATTTAGAAAAAACAGTTAAAGATAATTTTCAAGAATCAAATCAAAATCAAAGTAGAATTGAAAATGATGATGATGATGATGATTCTGCGGATGATCTTAACGAATTATATTGTGTTGCTTGTAATAAATCGTTTAAATCTGATAAAGCGTAAGAAAACTAATAATAATTATCATTATTATTTATATTATTTTGAAATATTTAGTTTTCTTAATCATGAAAAATCTCGTAAACATAAAGATTTTGTTCTTTTAATGAAAGCACATATACAACAAGAAAATGAACAATTATTATTAAATAATGAAGATCAAACAAATATAACTAACGATGATGATGATGATGATCAAATTGCTCGATTACCAACAAATGATCAATCAACGTATGTTTTTGTTTATCTAATTCATTTAGAATGTAAAACAAAAAAATGATGTCTTTATTTTTCATTTAGTAAATCAAAAAAGAAAAAAAAGAAACAACGACGAAACAATAAAGATAATAGTTCATCCGATGATGATATAGAAGAAATAAAGTATCAGCTTCATGGAGAATTACCGAAAGAAAATTACCAAGAAGAAGAAGAAGAAGAGGAAGAAGAAGTTTCTACGATTGCAACAACAAAGAAAAAGAAGAAAAATAAATCTACAACAGAAACAGCTGATGGAAATGATGAGGTTTGAATTACTTGAGTTTTATTTAAAATAGATGAAATTATTCCAATTAGGAGCAGACATAAACGGCACAAGTCATTCATTAGTTCTGGCATCGATTTCTCATATTATCTTTAACAAAATTTTTGTCAGCATAGAGCTTAAAATACAGCATCTTGCAATTAAATTATAATTCATTTAGTCTCGAATATGCTTGTTTTTGAATGCTCGAGTGAACATGAATAAGATTGGTTCGTCCATATTCAATCTAGAGTCTTACAAGAAAATCTCTCCAAGTGTTAAATCGTTTTTTTGATCGAGACGATGTTCATTTGATGAATGTTAGAAAGTAATAGAAAAGCCGAGAATAGTTTGGTTTTCCGAACCTTTGCTCCTGAGATATTGAAATGTTATTGGATTTTTCAACAACGAGCTGTGATACCCTCCAGATTACGTGAAAAATCGATTTTCTACTTCAAACTTTGCATGAACAAAGTTCTCAATGAAATTAATTGGTTATGTAGTATATCCTATCCTGAGATATTTAATATTCGAAATTCTCTCATGTGTAAAAGAAACTTTTGTTTATATATTTACTCGAAAAACTAAAACTTGCGCAATCAACTAGTCTTACCAAGAACTTTGTTCGTACAAAGTTTGAAGCCGAAAGTCGATTTTTCCATGTGATCTGAATGGTACCAGAGTTATTTGTTGAAAAACCTAGTAAAAATTTCAATATCTCACAAACGAAGGCCCAGAAAATCAAACAATTATAAACATTTCTATTATTCACTAACACTTCTCAACTGAATATTGTTTCAGTCGAAAAGTGATTTGACATCTGTAAACATTTCCTCGTAGGATCAATTAAATTCAGCTAATATTTTTTTTACAGATATTTAAAGGATGAAGAAAGTTAATACGATTACAAGTAACCATCGCTTACGATTAAGTAAAATATTGATAAACAAAGACGATTCGAATTGGGGTGCAGAACGTAACGATCGTTTTTTTTCCAATCACTTTAATCTTTGATTATCAACTAGAGATGTGCGGAACTAAGTATTTTTGGTCTCGAGTAAACTATTCTAGAATTTATTCGTATTGCATCTAAATAAATTTCTCAATACTTTGTATGAACCGATTTTTAATAAACAATTCGTTACTATGAGTAGGCAGTTTTTCAGAAAATTAGCTTATGAAGATCTAAAAGCATTTCTCATGGTCATATTCAAAATCATCACGGATTTATCCATTGAAACGGTTCTGCCGTCAGATTTATATTAAGGAAAGTTCATTCTACTACAATTATTCAATATTCTTGATTAACCTAAACCTAATATTTATTATAAAACTGTTATTGAAGTTTTGGAGTTTAAGGATCAGAAATCAGTAGAATACAAAAGGAAAAATTCTCGATGTTGGATTGTCTTAAATTTTATTCTAGGCATCGCAGGCACCTATTATTCTGCAATGTTTTATTTGTCGAGAAGAATTTTCTTCACGTAATGCACTTTTCAAGCATATTAAAGATCTTAATCATGCTAAACCGATTGAAGCTAAAACTGCAATAAAACCAAAAGCAAAAAGCAAAAAGAAATAATAAGAATTTTCATTATTTGTTTTTTGTTATTTTTTAATCGAAAAAAATAAATAAAAAAAAATATATCTATTTTAATATTGTTTGTTATAACAATGATTGATATTATTTTCTTCAGATTTTTATTGAATATATTTGAAGAAAAATCAAAATGGGTAGACGAAAATCTAAACGAAAACCTCCACCAAAACAAAAACGAATTCTAGCTCTTTCCATTGTATTTCCATGTCCGTTTTGTTCACATGATCATTCTTGTGAAGTTAAAATGTAAGAAATTTTAATATATATGTATATATTTATAAAATTTTTATTCAATATTTTCTAGTGATCGAAAAGCAAATGTTGGTACAATAGAATGTCGAATGTGTCGAGAAACCTACTCAACATCAATTCATTGTAAATATATTTTCTTTTTTTTTCCTGCAATTTACTTTTTTTTTTTATATAGATTTAAGTGAACCAGTTGATGTATACAATTCATGGATTGATGCATGTGAAGAACAAAATCGAGAATGATTCCTATATCAATTATTATTATTTTGTTTATTGTAAATCTGTGTTTTTATTAGAGATGAGTACGAGACGTTCTAGTCCTGATTGAAGAATCAGAGATATTTTATGAAAAGAAAAAGTAAAAGAACACTTAACTACTACATTTTAACAGAGAAATTCTTTTCTGTCAATACAAGATCTATTGACAACATCTTTGAGTTTTTTGTAGACTGAGAAAACGAACAAAAGCTTGACGACCAAGACTAATGCTGGTCGTGTTGTAATCATATTGTAGCTTACGAGGAAATATACCCAACTATCGGATGCCGTTCGACTACATATTATCACTGCAAGTAGATTTCGGTGAGACTAAGACAAACTTAAAAGGATTCGAGCTCATAGTCTACTGATAAAGTGTTATGGCTGTTTAAATGAGTTTTTTTTACTGAGAGTAAGACATTTCAGAAAGCTTTCAGCGCAATCTCTGCGGGATTAAAAATGGGAAACACGACGGAGCTTTTTATATTGTAAATGAAGGAATTTGGATTTTCTCTGTTACGCTCTGTGATGGCCTTTGGAGCCCCTCTATCACGGTCTGTGATGGGTACTGGATTTCTCTGTCACGGTCTGTGATGGGTACTGGGTTTTTCTGTCACGGTCTGCGATGGGTACTCGATTTCTCTGTCACGGTCTGTGACGGGTATTGGATTTCTCTGTCACGGTCTGTGATGGGTACTGAGTTTCTCTGTCACGGTCTGTGATGGGTATGGATTTTCTCTGTCACGATCTGTGGGGAGGGCCGAGGAGTGGATCCAAATTTTTATCCTATACACTTCAACACTCCTTTTGGATCATGTTTCACAAAAAATTTTAAAAAAAGAGTGCTTCGACGTGAAATCTTACCTATAGTCACATTTGATAGTCATTAAACAGTCGCGAAAGTTTCAATGAGAACGAACATGTCTTTCTCGAGATATTCAATATTCAAAAAAGCAGCGGTTTACGAGAGAAGGACGCAATAATCGAGTCTACCTGAAAATCAAATATATTCAAAAAACAAAAAGGTTCGTTTTCATTAAAACTTTCAGGACTATCAAATATGCCTATAGGTAAAATTTCAGCTCAAAACTTTTTGCTTTGAGTTTTTCGGAAATGTCTTGCATTCACCACAAATTTCATTTAAACGGCCATAACTCTTCATCAATAGACTATGGATCCACATCATTTGAAGCTTGTCTTAGTCTCACTGAGACCTACTCACAGTCATAATATGAAGTCGAGCGGCATCCGACAGTTCGGTATGTTCTCTTGTTAGACATCAATAATCATATAGTTTTCGGAATAGTCTTAGTTTATCAATATTTCATTCAGATTTTCTCTTCTGCAGAAGCGATTTAAAGTTTCGCGAGGACGAACATTTTTTTTTTGGAAGCACAAACACATAATTCGTGGTACAATAACCACCAGCTTCTGGAAGGTTAATCCAATCTTTGGAGAGGTGCCGCTTCGTGCTCTCTCACCGAGATAGAACACTGTATTTGATAGAGAAGATATTTCTCTTCAAAATGTACCAGCTGAATTTTTCTTTTCCCTGATAAACATTCGGTTCTAGAAAGTGTCTCGTGCACATCTCTAGTTTTTATTGTATAGAATAATCATTTTTGCTATGTAAAAATGTTTCCTATTATTGTATTTCTCATAGTTAAACATATTCTTTATCGAATGTAAGTACTTATACTATCACGCGATAAAAAGAAAAACTTAATATCAAAAATTTAGATTGATGTTGTAGAAGCTTTCTTTTGCTTTGATAATATTGATTATAAAATAAAAGAAGTAGAAAATTAAAAAAATATTATTTGTTTTTTTGTTTGATTTCACGAAATATTTTTTACGATGATCGACAATATGTTCAATGATGTTTCATATTACATATAAAGATAATAAATCCTACAAAATTCTTATGATATATTTTTATCAGAAATAGAAATATAAAAATCAATAATCAAAATCCTAGTCAAATGAACATCACTAGAAATAGATTTTATTTAGTTAATTGAGTTGAATCTACTTTTTAACATTACACAAAACTAAGATCTGTTGATCTACCTGTATGATTGTAAGAAATAAGTGTAAAATAATAAACTTTTCGCTTGAGAGTTTATGAAAAGGGAGATTACATTCATAAATCTAAAAAAGGATTTATATAATGATAATAAATGGATAGTAAGCGTTTATCAGTCTATACTTATTTTTTTTTACAGTGATATTTGATTTTCTTTTGAATAATGATCATGCCATGAAAAATTTCGTTTATTTTCATATATTATATAGCTTCGTATTAATTCAATTTTGAATTTATTGTTTTAGATGACGAATATGAAACCTGTACTTCTATTATTTCCAAAAACTGTACGTAAATAGAAATTGAATTTTGTTTTTTTTTAGAAATTTTTTTTTCTTATAAATAGTTACTCAAATCATTTTCTGATGTCAATGAACTTCCATTATCGTATCGTCATCTTACTAAAGGAAGACAATTTACAGTGGTAAATTTCGTTTTTTCTTACTTGAGGACAAAAAAATTAGTTCTAGTCCTTCTTAGGGTGATCATAAATTACGAGCTCGACATCAAAATGATTCAACTGCTGAATCTTATTGTTTTCAAAGAAGTACTAATGGAAATGAAGCTCATTTAAGTACGTTTTATTTTTTCGTTTCATTAGGAAATCCTTCTTTTTTCAGTTTCATCATCAGTAGAAACTTATTCATTAGTTCAAGATATTGAACCTCCTACTGATTGTGCACCAAAAGAAGTAACTTTTCGACCAGAATTTCCAAAACAATTAAAACTTCGTTGTTTACCATTTGGTTCAGGTAAGAAAAAAAGCCAAGTTGTTTCAAACTTTTTATTATCTTTTTTCTTTCTGCTAGATGAACCAAAAATTATTGTCACAAAATCAACAATAAAAAAGAAAAAAAAAACGTTCCACTAATTAAAATCATTAGTCTTTTTTGTTTTGCAACGCATGTTCATCTTAATATATTTTGTTTTGCTCATATTAGAGCATTGAATTATATTATTATTAAATATGTGAATTGCATACTATATGACAAATATGTTTCGTTGTTACTGACGAGGAAACCTTTCCAAATGTCAAGTTGCTTTTCGACCGCAATAGGATCCATTTGATGAACAATAGAAAAGTCTAGAATGGTGTAGCTTTACGAGCCTTTGTTTGTAAGATATCGAAAGTTTATTGGATTTTTCAACAAAAGCTGTGATAATCCTTGGGTCACATGGTAAATCGAATTTCGATTTCAAACTTTGCGCGAACAAAGCTTTCAATGAGATTAGTTCATTGAGCAAATTGTAACTTTTCTATTATATCCTATCCTGAAATAGTCAATATTTTGAAATTCTCTCATGTGTAAAAGTAAGTTTTGTGCATGTGTTTACATCTCCAGAAACGTCTTCTTGGTTGAAAAACGATTTGACACCTGAAGAGATTCTCTCGTGAGCTGTAAAAACGACTTATTTTAATTTTAATTAAGAAAAACTAATTTGATCCGATCAGGCAACATTTTCAATGTCAATTGCCGAAATACTGTGTAGTTACACCATCGTGGAACGACACAAAAATTTTCGGCAGGGAAATAAAGCAAGATTTAACGGTGTTCTTCGTTTTCTGAAAATACAGTTCTTTTCTTAAGAACATAGCTAAATTTATTTGAAACAAAAAAGAAGTAATTGCCGTTCGTTTTTGATATTTTGAAATAGTTCATACATATTTTATTTTATTTATTCTATTTAATATCATGAATATGAGACAATAATTGTGACATAGACATTATGACTCAATAATATAATTGTATATCTTCACGACCGTATGTAGAACAGTATAATTATAAATGGAGAAATGTGAAGCAAAATGAATCTTTCATACGGCTTTCATATACAAAAGTAATAAATTAGCATATGTTTTGTCTATGTACATGTTGATATATCTGTGTATACAACATAGAGATATACAACCATAATACAGAGTCATATAAATTGTCTTATCTCTTGAAGTACGATCAGTTTTCGGTTGTATTTGTTTGACCTAGACATTTGAAAAATTTCAAAAGAATCGCACCTCAGAACACTTGCCGACGAGGTGAAGCGAAACGGATATTTCATGAAATGATGATGACAAAACTGACTATTTAGCTGTTCGGCAGATTCCTATTACCGATTCAATAATCATATTTTTGATTAGACAAAAAAAAACAACTTTATTGAAAGATAAAATTGAAATTAACAACCATTCCAACACGCACATTTACTAAATAAAGTTAAATTATAATGTCGTGCTTCATATTCACCATTAATATCAAGTTGATCGATTTCATTCCAACAAGCAAGATTAACAATTGTTTGACGTTCATCTGCTGAATAAACAAGTGTTGCCTTACCATCAGCTGTTATTGACCAACTGACCATTGAATTCAAACCAAGAACATAATAAGCTGATCCAGTTTTAGAAACTATAAAGAAAAATCTATCAAATTCAAAGATAGTCATTAAAAAGAAGAATATTTACTTTGACATATAGCTACATTCGTGCAAGAAGATTCTTCAGAAAATGGATAACATGGATTATAACTGTGTATTTTCAGATAAATTTAAATTAAAACAAAAAAAAATCTAGATATTATGAACAGTAGAAGCTTACGAATAAAAATAATCGTCTTTGAGCACATGTCGAAAAGCAGGAATGCCATGTTTTAAACCAACTTTTGATAAATCAATACGACCAAATCTTGCATCCTTATAAGTACAATCAAATTTAGTTAAATTATTCTTGTTATCAATTAATGCATGTTCTGTAAAATGATTATGAAGACAAAGAAAAAGAAGAATTATTATTATCTTCATTTTAATACAGAATACAAGAGTTACAATATGACTAGGTAATTATAAGGACGAAATGCTAACGTAATTAAGCAAATAAAGCAAGAGATAACTGATAGAAGATGATGATGATACTTCGTTTTTTTCTCTTAGGTCTTTATCTTCTATTTATTTTGGTTTTTGTACGAAAACTACTTTCACTTGATAGTGATTCAATTAACAACTTATATTGTTATTTTTGTTGTTTTATCATCATTGAGTATGATTCATAATGCATATTGATTTGAATTTTAAGGTAAAAGCATCATTGATCTATTATCTGTCAGACGTACATATGGAAAAACGATACGCTCAAACGAAATTCCTTTAATAGGATCTAATCTTACTAGGAATTCGTTATTTATATTCAGAACTAGATGGCATTTTTTCTTTAGGGTGTGGATGTGGGTTTCAATAAATTGAAGATTAATACCCAATATCAATTGCATGGTAAAGAGCTGTAACACTTGTTCGCATCAAACATTTTTCATCGTAAACATTTGTAAGCATAGGAATATAAAAAGAAATAATAAACTAAAAAAACGAGTATAAATGACAACTACTTGTAAAACATCTTGTCATCGACAAAGATTTCGTATTTGAGTGTTTCTTGATGATTGACTATAACAAAGAACACAGATCGATGTTAAAATATATTCATGAAATAATCAATAAAACATTACAAATGTGTAAACAAAGTTTATAATAGATATGGTTAAAACATGTAGAAAGTCGATTTTAAGTTGAATGAATATTTAGACTAATATACTAAATGATAAAGATAATATTAGTCATAGAAGCAACAGCAATGAAGACAGAACAAGAGTTAAAATGTTGTCATTTTTCGTAGAAATAACAATACAATTCGAAAGTTTATCAATAACAGACAGAACTCTTAGTATAACAGTAGGGTATCAGCAAACAATTGTGTATACAACACGGTCGTTTATTTGATCCACTAAAAGCAAGATTTTTTCCGTCAGTGGAAAATGGTCAAAGATGCACTTAGAGCCCGTACATCCACTATTTCAACACAAGTTATTTGGATGAACAAGTGGATGTGAGCAATTGTACGGTGTGAAGTAAGGGTGTTGGATATAAGTGTGGTGTCAGTGTTACTTCATGAGCTCTAATACAGCTGCAATCTCATCCATCCACATTCACCATTACACCTGTATTCCATAATCTATGCCAGCTCTCACCTACCTAAACTCTGAGTTCTGACTTGAATGCAGACATACACACACACTGAAAATTGCATATATATATACAGATTATTGTATAAGAATGAATGCTCTAATTAAATATGTTATGATATTTTTTTTTGTGGAATAAATAAAAGAAAAGAAAAGAATTGATGTTGTATCAATGAAGAAACTTTTTAATACGTAAATGTTCGTATTTCATCAAGGATGATCCTTTTTTAGCAATTGATCGTACAAACAATCATAGACGGCAGGTATACAATAGGATGAATACAAGTTACAATAAAGAATAAATTTTGCTTTTTTTTTAAATAAAAGAAAAATGTGCATCAATTGAAGGTTTTCATGATATTAGTGTAAAAACAAGTTCAATTTTCGATATGAATGTTCAATATATTCGAAAAATTATATTTCTCATGAAAAAGAAAATATATTAATCAAAAATGAATAAATCACCGATGATTATATTTTTCAAATTGCGGAATATTCCTTTTTTTTATTATCAACACATAACTATTATCATAAGTTGATTTCAATTATTTGATAATGCTGAATTTTACTGTATTTTCTTTGGAATGTTCAAGTTATTGATTTTGAAATCCTGTATTCATGAACAGTCGGTTGCAATGCAATAAATGTTTCTTCTATGTTTTTCAGAAAGTATGACTGAACAAATTGTGTGCAAAAATATTGCAGATATGGATATCGTTGATGTTTATCTCTTTTAGAGCTCGCGCTCACGAAGAGTGACAAACACGGTTAAAGATATATGTTTTTTCTTCTCTCTCTATGTATCCTTTTAGAAAACAAACGTTTATATACGCACACGAAAAAAAGAACAAAAGTAGAAAAGAATAGGATGATTAATCAAGGTCAAACAGAAGAATAGTAACGAAAATATCAAAGAAAATAAAAAGAATAGAATCGAGATGTATGTTGTAAGAATACACTGTAACAATCTCAGTTAAGACAATTCTATTTTCAAGAAAGAAAAGAACATTATAAAGCGGTTTAAACTTATATCACACAATGTAATATCTCGAGATTGAATGAATTTTATGAATTCTTAATAATAGCTGAAACTTAGCGAAATTGAAGTTTGTTTTGCCTATCATTTTAATATCAATAGACTTCCATCCATGATGACTATTAAGAATCCGTCATCTAATTGACTAAAATGAGGTTAAAGAGTTTTGAATTTTGTATAAATAAGATCACATATTCATTTGCCAACTAAGTCTTATTTTCATACTTCAGCATCTTTTTTAAGGTAACCTGGAAAAATATTCAATGCGAATATATAGTCATTTTTTCCTTTGCATACTAACACAATTGAATTTTATGACTAGCGCTCTCTTTAGTTGATTTTTGTCATTGGATATAACAATTGAAATAGATCATTTCTTTCGTTCTAGTCAGACTATTGTTATTAGCGTTCCAGAGTTTTTAATATTTAATATTAATTTCACCTTATTATTTCTGTATTATTTAGATGGAAATCTGCCAAACATCTAACTGTGTCCATAGTCCTATAGCCGTTTGTTTACATTGTCAAGGAGTAAAAAGAAAGAATTTGTTTTATGTTTAATTTCAAATCTTTTATTTATTGTAGCATTTCTGTGTTGAACATCTTTTACAACATAATGAAGAATTAATATGTGAAGCAAATATGTATTGTGATGAATTTAATAAAATAACTGAAGAAATTGAAAATATGTCATTTGATGAACAATTCACATCAGCTGAAGGTTTTTATTTTTTTCTTTTCTATTTCTTTATTTAAATAAAACAAAAAAGAATTCTTGTTTTTTTATTAGAGGATTTAAATGATTGGATAAATGATCAAATGAAACAATTAGATAAAATTTATGAAGCAAAACTATTTGAATTAAAACAAGCACATTCAGAAGTTGAAGAAAAATTAAGCAAATTCAAACAAATTCAACGATTTAAAATAACTGGCATACAACGTCGATTATTTAATTCACAATTAAGTAAACAAATAGGTTTTGAACAATTAAATCAAATGAAAACAGCTGTTGAAAAATTACGTGAAGATATTCATCAATTTAAAACAAATCAATGTTCAATAAAATTAGTTAATAATGATCAAATGAATTATTCCTATAAACCAAATATTGATATACAATTAGAAAAGAAAATTTCAGATGACAATAAAACAATTATTAAAATTAATAATGATTTAAATCAAAGTTCGATTAAAAATCAATGCATTTGATTTCATGTTATCAGAAAGCTTTTTTTTCTTCTTAGCATATAATTCGTCAAAAAAATCTCAATTACGGGCAGATGCTAAACCATTTGAATATGTACCAAAGGAACAAAATTGTAATTCTCTTTCGTCTATTCGACAAAAAGATCTTCCTAGTCGATTATTCGATAAATATGCTTTAGTTGGATCAATAAATAAAGTGAATTTAATAATTATTTATTTTTATTTTGTTTTTAATTTATATTTGTTGTAGACGGCGTAATTTATTTGTCAATATCAATCAACTATTTGAAGCAAAAAAATAAAAGTTTTGTTCAGTAGTATGATCTGTTATGTACTTTGTAGACTTGTTTTTATTTGTGTTGTATCTTGTTTTCTCTATGTGATTGTGGATGAAGATTTCTTTGTTCGGTTTTTTTTTAGCTGCGACTTTTTCATTTTAGTGATACATTGAAGGAAAAAGAATCTGTACGACCTTTGGTTTTTTATAAGTAAATATATTGATGACGATCTTTTTAGATAGTATCATATTAGTCGGTTTTATACGAATAGATATTATGACTTGTAATTAATACAAAAGAGAGGTATGAATTTTTCAAATTTATGTTTGTTGCAGTAAAATTATATATTTTTGTTTTGATAATGATTTTGAATTATCATTATTATTATTACTCTATGAAATTCGATTGTCAAGTTAAATCATACTATACTTCTAGCGTTCTTCTGAGTGTTAGATAGCGAAGCAACTGTTCATTGAAATACAGCTTTTTCGAAGATTAATGAAGGAAACTGGATCTGAAAGTTTAGTGAGATTTCCGACCAGGGTGAAACTTCTGTATTCTGTCTTGAATATGGTTTGATGAACTTAAATAGTTTTATATCACTGTATTAATTTCTTTACTCTGAACTTTTCTTCCTTGTTATTAGAAGAGGCTAACGAAGATCATAGAACATTGATTTGATGATAAATATTTCTTTCTTTGAAAATAAAAGTCATAACTAACAGAGTTTTGTATAGGAATATTCTAAATTGAGCCACTGCACAGTACGATTAGGAAGATGAACTTTAAAAAATGTTGTATCTGAAGACTAGCAAAGTTCAAAATAGTGACAAATAGCTTTTTTCACAGGTATTTGTTCGATTCTAAAGATCTTGAGTTCTTGAATACATCACTACCTAAGATGAAGTTCATTTTGGTGCTATCGATCAAAATTCATCTGAATTTTTACTATAGAATAATTAGATACGAGAGTATCTAAGTACTATGAAAATCTTGTATTCCTCAGTCAATTGATCAAAACTAATTCATTGGTCCAGTTTTTATATTCATTTTCAGTTAAAAGTCAAATTGATATCCTTTAGACACATAGTCAAACTGAAGTTTATAAATCAAATACAATCATCACGAATCTCATATGTATATATTTAACTAACTCACATGTAACGATGAAGTAAAACTTTTGTACTAGTTTTATTACTTCTGTATCTCAGTACCGTTGCATTACAGAGAGGAAATTTTGTGTTGCGAAATCTAGTCCATAATCTTTTCAATAAGTTTTGTTTGCAAAATGTTTTTATTGGAAATACTCGCTTGATATTACGTAGTAATTATTTTAATAATCAAAAAAAGAATCTTTGCGATATGAAAACGTACTTGAAATTTCTGCTAATCTTTCAAAAATATAAACTTTATTATACGAAATCTGGTTACATAAATTGATGTTCTCTTACGAAAACTATTATATAGCATATAAACATTCTGTTGGATAATTCAAAATAATGAAAATTGTTATCTTAAATTTGCCAACTTTGACCTCTAAAAATATTTTTTTGATTGTTAGAAAAAGGTAGCTGTTTAAAAATATACGATCGATAGAGTAACGAATGAGCTATTTCATCAATATGCATAGACAGATATCTTGTTGATTTTTTTTAGATGTCTTGTTCAAAAATTAGTCTTGACGAGGTAATTCGTTTTACATCACGCACAGCTGGTCGTGATAAAATCTATCGTATAATTCAATATGCATCACGTTTTCTTGCATGGTATTATATAAAGAAACAACGTGTCGCAAATGTTGAACGATTTGTTGAATTATTTCAAAATTTAGAATCAGTCATGAGTTTAACTCGAAGCGGTAAAATAATATATAGAAAAAAAAAATGTTTTTTTTTTATCTAAATTTTCTTTTATTTTAAAAGGAATGCGTCTTGGACGTTTTGTTGATTATGTAAAAAGTGTTTTAGAAAGTTTTCATATACGAAATAAACGTATTGGAACATTATTTGGTTTAATTGCTGTTTGTCAAGGTTTATATATGTTATTTGATAATATTTTATTACTTCATCGTTTTAAAATTATTTATTTAAAAAATTCACAATATTTACAACAATATCTTAATCAAGTATGGCTACTATGGTTGTCATTATCATTAACACGTGATTATTATGAAATGCAAGCATCATTTGCTGTTGGACAACATCATCAACAACAACAAGACAAATCATTAATAAGACGTGCAAATATATTTTGGGCAAATAAACCATTAGTTATTGACACAATCAAAAATTTATGTGATCTTTATATACCATTATCAAATTTGAATATTGTTCGTGTTAATACTGGTTTACAAGGTCTTGCTGGAACAATTGCATCCATTCTAGGTTTATTGCAATTATGGGATAAAACTTATCAATTACCAGCATAAGAAATAAAAAAACTTGAAAAGATTTTTTTATTTTAATTGTGATTCGTTTTGATTTGTAATGATCCGACTATTTTTTTAATATATATATATATATATAGGGTGTCCGGAAAGTCCTTAGAGTTAGGAAAATTTTCATATCTCCTTTACGGCTCGACTAAACGAGCTCATTTTTTTAACAAAGATTGAGGCACGTTCACACTCCAAATCCATATGGACAAGAGTATTGAGAATCTTTATTAAGTATCACTATTAACCTTAACAAGAAAATTTTACTGTTCCACAGAGAGGAAGAAAAACCATATACTTAACAAAGGTTCTCACTAACTTTGTCAGTATGGATTTGGAGTGTGGATATGTCTCTATCCTGGGTAAAAATATCAGTATTTTTAAGAGGTTTATCGCCGAAATCCTGACGCCACATAAATTCTTCTAAATAAGTAGGCAATAAAATTCTTGAAAATCCTCCTTGTTTTTTATGTTTTCGTTTAACTCTCATCCATGTATTTTCAATATTTTGTGTATGCACGCCAGTCTCAGGATCAACAAAATGTACAGAATGATTCACAGTTAAATGGGTGTAT
>CAJNOL010001531.1:20883-61796 GCA_905250125.1 Rotaria sordida | reverse complement strand
GTTGACAATATCTGATCACAATTCTTGCCAGTCAGCAAACTATTTGAGGGACAAATGCAATAATAATCCAAATTATTATTTATTGGCACACATGTGCCACCATTCCGACAGGGATTCGACCAACAAACTAAAAGTAACAGTAGAATGAATTTAAAACTTTAATATAAAATTTGAAGGATTATGCAACTAGTTGAATAAACATGTTTCTATCTTTTTTAAATCACTTGAAATAAGAAAAATACTGAAAAACAAATTAGAGCTTAGTATCTTATTTCATCTTGACAGTTGAGACAAGAAAATTTCACGTTAAAACTGTACTTCAGAACACATTTCGTACCTTTCTAAAAACACTGAAACTACACCGCAATCCTACATATGTAGCAAGTTGGATAATTTCTGAATATATCAGGAAAAGATTTGCATGTTTTGAATGTTAACGACATTTTTTGCCCGAAATTAGTTTTTCCTCATTTTTAATAATTCCCTGTCTTCGGTGGCTACAATCAAATGACGAAGGACTTACACATAAATACTACATTTTCACCAAAAATACATACAACTACAAGGCAACGATGCTATCTGAACATGAGTGAATCGAAACTCTAATAAAACATAGAAAATGAACTCATCAATCTGAAAAACGACTTCAAAATCTCAAAATAATAGATTCATCATCTTGTCTTAACATACAGAAAAAAAAGAAAAAGCTAAAACAAATGAACATTTACTTGTCGCCATCGTCGTGAATGGAAAACTTGTTGTAGTCATTGGTAATGTCACAGGGAAGTCTTCAATGCATATAGTTACACATAGTAAATAACATAATTGCTATACTTACTACAATAACTCGGATCTTCATCGCTTCCATCTGCACAATCTCTATAAGCATGTGAAAAAAGATAGTAGATAGAGTATTTTCTAATGTAACTTACCTGTCTCTATTACACATAGATAATTTAGATATACATAATGGTCCGTTGCCTGGATTTACACATTGAATTTCATTCGAATTACAAATAGAAGCTAGATTTTCAACAAAGCCATTGCTGATAAGTTATACAAAAATTTAAATTCAATCTTACCACAATGCTTCGGATGTTCATCACTTCCATCAGCACAATCACTATTAAAAAGATTTGAATGGATTCAAATATTGGAACAAAGATGAGATTACCTAACACCATTACACATCAATGATTTCGAAACACAGAGTCGTCCATTGCCTGGATTCAAACATCGAACTTCAGCCGAATTGCAATTAGCTGCTCAGTTACAACAGAAGACATTCTAATAAAGTCAAGATGAAGTAAACATATATATTCTTACTGCAATAATTTGGATCTTCATCACTTCCATCGGCACATTCCCTTTCGAAAGAAAAGAAATTATTTTTAAGACTGCATGATAACGAAAATTACCGGCTTCCACTGCACAGCCATGACTTGCTGACACATGTTCGACCAGTGCTCGAATTTACACATCGAACTTCACCAGTATTACAAGTGGCAGCTAGATTTATCAGGTAAGTATTCTATTTATATTAAAAAGCAGTAATTGTTAAATCTCACCACAATATTTTGGATCTTCATCACTTCCATCAGCACAATCTCTTTAGACAAAAAGAAAAAAAATAACAGACATTGCTTTAGCTTGTGAAAAAAAGAAATGAAACTACCGAGTTCCATCACATATCGATGATCTCGAAACACACAATTGTCCAACGCCAGGATTAACACATCGGACTTCACCTGGATTACAACTAACAACTAAACTTCCGAAGAAATCATTGTAAAGAAGTATAGAAAAATAAATTTTGAATCTTACCACAATACTTTGGATCTTCATCACTTCCATCAGCACAGTCTCTTTTAGAAATATAACAATCGATTTAAATATTGAAATGAAAATGAAATTACCGAACACCATTGCACATTGATAATTTAGATACACATGATAGGCCACCAGTGGGATTCAAACATCGGATGTCACCCGAATTGCAGTTTACAGCTAAAGTTTTCAAGAAAACATTTTCAAAATATTAGCTGACAAAAATGTAAAATCTCACGGCAATAGTTTGGATCTTCGTCACTTCCATCAGCACAATCCCTTTTAGAAATATAGAAATTTGTTTAAATGCTGCAATAAAGATAAGATTACCGAATGCCATCACACATTGATGATTTAGGTAAACATGATCGTCCAACACCTGGAGTCACACATCGCATTTCACCCGCAAGACAACCAGCAGCTAGGTTTTCAAGCAAAGCATATCAAACATATTCAATTAAAGTGAAAATCAAATCTCACCACAATACTTTTGATCTTCATCGCTTCCATCATTGCAGTGCCTTTTCGAAACATAGATATCATTATAGTTAATCAAACAAATATGTAATTACCGAGTGCCGTCGCACATCCATAATTTATTAAAACATGTTCGCCCACCATTTGGATTCACACATCGTACTTCGTTTGCAGGACATGTGACAGCTAGAGTTTTTGCATGATAGATGTGAAAGATATTAAGAAAAAAAAATCTGAAAATCTCACCACAATATTTTGGATCTTCATCACTTCCATCAACACAATCTCTTTTAGAAAAATAAGAATCGATTTTTAGATTGTAAAACAGAAATGCAATTACCGAATGCCATTGCACACTGATGTTTTAGGTACACATAATCGTCCATTGCTTGGACTCACGCATCTGATTTCATCCGAATTACAATTGGCAACTACATTTTGAAAATGAATCATGGTGAAGAATTTCAGAAAAGATCAAAATTGAATCTTACTGCAAGACTTTGGATCTTCGTCACTTCCATCATCACAATCCCTTTCAGAAATATAGAAATCAGTTCAAATATCAAAATAGAAATATAGCTAACTTGAATTTATCACACACGAATGCTTTAGGTACGCATGCTCGTCCATTGCCTGGATTCACACATCGAATTTCCCCCGAATTACAACTAATAGCTAAGTTTACCAAGAAAATATGATGAAAAAGTATAGAAAAATAAATTTTGAATCTTACTACAATACTTTGGATCTTCATCACTTCCATCAATACAATCCCTTTTATAAATATATAGAAATTAATTTAAATGGTAAAATAAAGATAAGATTACCGAACACCATTACACATTGATGTTTTAGGTATACATGATAGACCACCAGCAGAACTCAAACATCGGAGTTCATTTGAATTGCAATTCATTTCTAGATTTCAACAAAAGTCATTGTGACAAAATCGAGATCAAGTTAAAATTTATTCTTACTGCAATAGTTTACATCTTCATCACTTCCATCAGCACAATCCCTTTTGAAAATAGAGAAATTATTTTTAATATTACATAATAATGAAAATTACCGAACTCCATTGCACATTGATAATTTAGATACACATGATCGGCCACCAGTCGAATTCGTACAACGAATTTCATTTGAACTACAGCTGACACCTACGTTTCTCATGCAATAATAATGAAGAAGTTTACGAATATAAATGCTGAATCTTACCACAATATTTTGGATCTTCATCACTTCCATCCATACAATCCCTTTAGATAAAAAAAATACCATATCAGTTTAGTTTACAAACAAAAAATAAAATTACCGAGTTCCATCGCACATTGACGTTCTTCCAATGCATGTCCTTCCACCCAGCGAATTCACACATTGTATTGGACATGTATCAATTTGAGCTATAATAGACAAATAGCAGAATAATTAACTAGATTGGATCTAGATCTATGCGAAGAGTGTAACAGGTCGACTTGAATCTAGTCCTGCAGTTCGAACCAGATTGATATGTACGAGTTCTTGATACTTTATTCGAATCAGTTGAATTAAGGTGGAGACGTTTTTTTTTTTACAAAGAACATAATTCATAAATCAAATAATAAATTTATATCGATTTCTAAATTCGAAGTTTCAAGAATAATTCCTAATCCATTCTAATTCAAACAGATTATTTCTCTGGACCGAGCGAGCCAAAAATTTCATCGAACTAGGCAGTCAGAACTTTATTTCTATTTTCAAGAAGGAATTGTTAAATCGGAAAATAGAAAACAATCTAGTTTTTCAACTTTGAAGATATAGATTTTGATTGATTTCAACTTTTCTGACTCAGTTCTTAACAAACAGTTTTAGTCGACAAAACTACATTAATGGATCAAAGCAGATATGAATGAAATCAATTGAAATATATCTTTAAAATTGAAAAGTCAAATTTCAATCACAATAAAAAAAAACTAAAACTATTAACTGATCTCATTCTTCGAAATTGATCAGCAAGCTATTTACTTGTGAAAGCTTATGTTAAAAAATGATTGTCTCCAATAACTTGAACTACCTACCAATTTATTTTAGTCTTTCGATTCAATAAACAATTTAATATCACCCTCATGCTGTTTGTTGGGACTATTTCATAATGTTCCCAATCTTATAAAAAGTGGAACGATGAATTTTTTCTTTTCTCTTCTGATTGTAAATTTCTTGAGAACTCTATTTTGATGTTGACTAATCATGAAAGTATCGACCTGTATCCCTAAAATTTTGAAATGTACTTTGTATAAAATTCAGCTGTAAATGTTTTGAAGTTTGAGCTGTACTCTCTCCTCTCCTACTAAAAGGTTATACACAACTCTGTACATAGAGTACTAAAAATCATGTATTTGAAATCTAAAAATGAAACTAAATTATATAATTAGTAGGAAAATGATAGGAAAAAATAGAAATATGATTTATTTTGATCCAGAGAGTATAACTTATTCTTGCATATCAATTTCTGAGAACTTCATCAATCAAGAATATTGTCAATCTAATGATCGAATCTTGCACAAATTGTGCTTCTAGTATAGAGTCGATTATCGCTGCTGCCTTTTCTGTTATCATTTCATAAAACTAACATGTCAACCGTGCTCACCATTTATTTGTCCAAGAAGAACTCCAGTTATCCAACAGACAACGAAAAGAATCAACGATGCCAAGTTTCTCATTTTGTATACCGTATGATCAATTTCTTTTGCCAAAATGCACCTCTGTTTCGATCCGAATAAAAACGATGGCGACAATCAAAATGCATTATTTTATAAGGAGGATTACGAATGCTAGGAAGCGAAGAAAGTTTTAATTATAAACGAATGTAAAACGATCTAAATTCAATTATATTACCTTCATCAGTGAAATTAGATCCTCATGAAGTGATAATAGAAAAATAAATCCTTTGAAATAACGAACAGATTTTTTCATTCATCGTCGAAGGACAATTTTTTTTTGATGGCATTAATAGATGTATAAAATGGCTTTACAAAGCTCAAGCGATACTGCCAAATTACGATGAGATAATAAGATGCACTTTGTGATCCTTTTCCAAAATTAGCTTCAAGCTAGAAAAATACTTCAATTTATAGTTCATTGTTTATTCTATTGTGAATAATGAATTGTTCGGCAAAATCAGTACGATAAAAGAATATGTTTGAATATTGTTGGTTTCTGTGCGTAGAAATCTTTCTCATTCTTGAGTCTATTCGATGGTTTGCTTAACAAAGTTACGTAATTCGACATTTCATTTCTCTTCAATATTGGCTTCATTAGAAATTGATAAAAGGATCAGAGCCATCTAAAAAAAAATAAAGTAGTGTTTCTTATTTGATTTGATCGAGTTGATTCGACCATTACTGATTTTTTTTTAGTCATTCGAGTGTGTGTGGGTGTGTTAAATAAGAATAGATTCAAAGCATAATACGACACGTTTCTATTATTGCTTAGAAAGTCATCGTTAGGTATGGATGTGTTAAAAACTCAATTTTTACATAGATTCAAAGCACAATACAACGTTTTTGTCGTTGCTAGAAGCACTCATCAGGCATGTTTAGAATTTATTTAGTATTAAATGAAAGAATCAAAACCATTCAATTTGAGATAGAAAGGTTAAGACTCAATTCGTAATAATTTCTATCTAATATTTCAATATATATAGAAGATGGTGGGGTATGCGTATGGATATGTGTTCTCTCTGCATCCTTAGTCATACCTTCACCGACACCGACACTCACATCCATTCAAATTGATCTCGTATTTATTGATTTTCTTCTCGATAATAAACTTACTCAGACTATTCTTTAAACAATATCTCAACAAATAAAATTTTCACCTTGAAACATTCAATTATACTTTCATTAATCTTGTTTTAACTATGGAAATTTTAATATCAAATATACTTTTTGAAATTATATTCAAGTTTACTACGAACAAACACTATAATCGATAGTATTCAATCATTGCAGAAAATTCATATCTATTGATACTAATTGTTTCCATTAAACAATTTCATATCAAATTGTATAAACACCAACCAATTCTGCTGACTATGCAAAACATCGGATTTAACCATTTATCTATCCACTTTGAAATTATGCTTTGACATCACAATAATTCGTCATGTTTTCTGGAAGCAGTGTATCCAAGAAGTCAATTTCCCATTTGGAAATATCATTTTTCTGCTAGAAAAATAATTATCCATGTCCTATTTCAATTATCCAGTTTTTTCTTGAAATCATTGGAATAGTGACGAAAAACAGAAATTTTGATCAAATTGAGTTTTCTACTTGTTTCCAATCAGTTCTCTTTTTTACGTACTTTCAGACAGCTCCCTATCGATCGCATCCAAATAGGTTGTATCATGTTTCACTTTGTAATATTGTAAAGATTACAGTGAAAGTCTTTCTTTCAATGAAATACCCGTGAATGCTTAAGCATGCAAAATCATTCCTAATTGTTTTTCAAAGAGATCAGCTTTCAAAACAAAAAATCAATCAATTTTGTGCTTTTTTTGTGCTTGTAATAACAAAGAATAGAAAACATATATAAATACAGCTCTGCACTAGTCTGAATTACACACAAGTCTACCATCACAAGATACTACGACAATTATCAATTTCAATAACCAAACGTGAGTAAATAGTTGGACACTAGGCAGTTAAATTAAAGTAATTTCTTTTTAGTTTCCAAATGCATCTACTAAGGCTGATTCTTCCCGTTCATACAGGAATTAGATTTTTAGAGCGGATAGGAGCGGAGTTAGTCGTTTTCGCACTAGGATCTTATTTCCATGATGTAATGTTTATGGTGGTCCTTTTTATTTTCTGTACTTCTATATCTCTAACTTAACACCGTTTCAACTCATCCATGTCTAACAGAATAACCATGCTCGCTTGAGCATCAATCAATTGTTCAATCAGTCCCTGACAATTCACTTTTTTTCTATCTGATATGAGCTTCTTCATTTTCTATTTTCTTGAAGAATTCGGTGGCGGCATCAGTGAGTGGGTGAATGGGTAGATGATGGTGAGAGTTTGAATCGGGATGATGATGAGATGAGGGTGGGATGAGTGTGGATATGGTTGAAACGAATACGCACGCCCACGATCGACGCAAAAAATCGAATAATATGTCTAAGTATCGCGTGATATATCGCCAAAAAATTGGGGATTAATTGCACTTTTCGCTACATGGGAATACAAAGGAATATTGTCAGCTGACGGATAAAATCACTAATCAAGCATAGATAAGATTAACAAAATTGAGAGAAGGAGCCGCCTGATAACAAAGTCATCATTTTTTTTCCTGTATATAAAGGTATGCTAGAATATCAGGTGAGCCAGATTAATTGGCAGTGCCATTATTTTGACTATAATTTTTGTCCACTCCATTCCTTAGAGTCGGCTCTCTTCGCACAAGAACCGTTGTCAAATTCTCTATCTTCTTCTATATAATTGACTTTTTAAGAGTTATTCTTAATGAAGTTTTGGCATGTCTACTAAACATATGCAAAATGTTTCATTTTCTAAATGGTAACACAAATACTACTATGTACGCGAGATTGTCAGTATTGATAGAAATTTTCTCTTCTGCTTAAGGCGTAATCGAGCTGATCTTTCGCCAAGAGATTTTTCATTCAGTTCTTCACTAGGTGTTGTGTTTCGTTGATCAAATTGAATTTCCTTTAGTTTTTTTTGAGGTGCGAAATAAAATATGTAGTATCGAGTGTCAGATTATGAAATGTGTTGTTTTTCAAATTTCTTCTCAATTCCGCATCAGCCCTTTTCAAACAATGTCATTTTCGTTAGAACATATTTCGATCATAATTCAAAGCATTGTTTTACAGAAGTTACCTTCTGCAAGACGTGCGTTAGAACTATGAATTGGAAGCATGTTTTAACGAAAATGACATTGCTTGGAAAGGACTGATGCAGAATTGAAAAGAAATTTGAAAAGCAACACATTTTGCAATCGGACACTCGATAACACGTTTGCTATTTCATACCTAAAAATACTAAAGGAAATTCAATTTGATCAATGAAACAGAACACCTAGTGAAGAACTGAATGGGAAATCTCTTGATGAAGGATCAGCTCGATTGCACTTGAAACAGAAGAAAAATTTTCTATAAATCCGGACGATCGCGAGTACACAGTATTTGTGTTATCATTTAGAAAATGCGGCACTCTGCACATGTTTAATAAACATTTAAAAATTTTACTGAAAACAACTCTTAAAAAATCAATTATGTAGAAGAAGATAGAGAATTTGATGATGTTCCTTTTATGAAGAGAGCCGACTCCAAGAAATGAGGTGAACAAAAATTATAGTCAAAATACTGGCACCGCCATTTAATCTGGACCATTCGATAATTTATTCACTTATACTTATCGTAACACTCATTTGTACTCATAGGATATTCCAATGTGGATCATTATGCAGTTCATGATGGCGGTGTTTCTGCCTTTGACCACTCTTGCGCAACAATATGGAACATGTACGGCCAGGAATGGTCTTAGTGGAGAATGTATTAATACCAAAACATGTGCAGCTAACCGTGGAGTCTCAGATCCAGCCAATCTCTGTCCTGGTGACAATTCGATTCAGTGTTGCACATATGGTACATGCAAGAATAGCAAGGGTGTTGCGGGCATATGTCAGCCAACTTCGACCTGTAAGGGAACCTCTGATCCTGCCAATCTCTGCCCTGGTGGCAACCATATTCAATGCTGCACAGTAGGGTCTACTTCAACTGGTCCTGGTCCCAGTAAACCAACTAACACGATGCTCACAGGTTTGGCCGATATTCTTCGTGGCGCTGGTCTCAATGTGGTCGAGGTTGCCGGTTGGAGGACTCGTGGTCATGGTGTTATGACTTCTGTGAAAGGTATCATTGTTCATCACACGGCAGGCCCAAAGACAGGTGACTATCCGTCGTTGGGGACCGTTCGCGACGGTACACCTAGTCTTGCTGGTCCACTCTCACAACTTGGATTAGGGCGATCGGGAACTTGGTTTGTCATTGCAGCAGGTCGTGCCTACCATGCCGGCAACACCATCGATGACTCCATCTATGGAAATTCCAATGCAATCGGTATCGAGGCCGAAGGAGTTGGTTTGCCAGCTACCGATAGTGGACATGCACACTGGCCGGAAGTACAATACCAGAGTTATGTGAAAGGTGTTAAAGCTCTTCAGAAGGCTTACGGTGTGCCTACGGCTCGCGTGTTGGGACATAAGGAGGCGGCAGTACCAAAAGGTCGCAAAATTGATCCCAACTTCTCTATGGCTGAGTTTCGCGCTAAGCTCGGCTAAAGTCACGTGATTAGGAATGCATCGGTTCTAAACAGTCAGAATGGGTCGAAAGTGAAAGCGGCTGGAGTTTCATTAGAAAATTGTCAACTTTTCTGTGTGGTTGTTTAAAGAGCTGAAACTTTAGGATAAACTCCAACTATAATTTGAAACTCGGTAGTGCACAGAAATAACTTTCCAACTCATTGTGTAGAAAATCGTTATCTCACTGGGAAATACCCGACAAAAGCCAAAAAATTTATTTGAGTGTTTCCACTTGATATTTAAATCATAGTTAGCTATCAATGATATAACGTCCTTCGAGAAAATTCAGCTCTAGACGTCAACATATTGAGCTGTGATTTTAACCACCGTTAGCCATAAATAAGATAAGGTAGCTTCGAATAATTTTGGCGCATTATCTCAATCCCATCAAAATATTCTGATGGTGTAAATTTCAATAAATAGCCACTCATTTGATTGAAAGATCCAGACGCACCACATCATCCCGAACTCACATTTTAGCCACGGTTCATTAGCAGTAATGTATGATTGCTCTAAAAATCCGCACCTCGTTCTCTTAAGTGTATCGGGTGACATTGATGTCACAAAATTCATAAAAGGAGTGTTTGAAAGCGTTTGGCACTGATATCTCGTGTTTAGAGATGTTAGTCGACAACTTTTTTTTGGCGACGGCGACGATGGATGAGTCGCACTGAAATCAGGGACTTAGACGCTGGCAGGCAGTTTTTTGGATGCATTGAGTAGCCTTTCGAATATTCGCCATAAATATGTTTTGTTGCTATGTGAGTTCCTACACAATACTAGAGCTGGTACAAAATGCTGTAAGTCGTAGTGATATACCAGAACCGCAAGATATTTTCTGGTAATAAAAGAGTTTCATATTAGATAGGATCGACAGCGGCCTCGAAAAACTGATAACTAACATGTCTACTGTTGATGGATATGAGACGATGAGCTAAATTTTCTCAAGGTACTTTATGTCATTGATAGCTAACTATGGTTAAAATTTCAGGTGGAAATTTTCAGATAGATTTTTCAACTTTTGTCTGACTATTTCCCAGTGAGATGACAATTTTCTACAAAATCAGCTGGAATGTTTTTTCAGTCAAATCATCGTAGGAACTTCCGCTGAAGGCTTCAGCTCTTTAAATGATCCAAGAGAAGATTTGATCATTTTGTAATGGAACTCCAGACGCTTTCATTTTCGATCGATTCTGACAGACTCCCTCTCTAAAACTGACATCTGAACTGGTGCATACCTACATGTGGCTTTGTTCTTCTATTGCATATTTTTTGTAGTGTTATGTTCAATAGAAGGTGAACCTACTAAAAAAAAGTTTCCAGCACAATCTCCACAATAAGAAAATATGAAAAACGATGGAGTCACTCAAATAATGATGGTGACACCTAGCTACGTCTATCACAGTTCGTGATACAACTAAAGACCAGCATGTCGAAAGGCTTTAAGATATCATGGACAATAACAAATCATAGAATGTGGATGGAATATGAGTGTGAATGTGTGCATATCAGTAAAATGAATACTGATACCTACACCCACTCCATCCCAATAAAGAGTATTCGAGAAGTTCTTAAACGATTTCAAAATCCATTGTTCTTGTATGCAATAAAAGGAAATTTTTTGAAACTTTGGTAAAGCATTGTACAGACGTAGTACTGAATAACTACAAAGTTTGAGTTTGATATCTTCTACTTTGACTGAGAAACCGTAAAAATATTATTATGTCCTATTTTATCAATTTTCAGCATGGTTGATATTTTAAAATCAAAACAACTTTTTAGAATAAAAAGAAACACATATAAAGCTATTAATGTTTGTATATTTCGTTACCATCCTCATTCATTAGTTATGTTAATCATGCTGATGTTTTATCCATTATTCATTGTCATAAAGAAAGGATGTGAGTGTGGATATTGATTTCCACTGTACCTGCACTCCGAAATACTCGAGCGTCTATTGCATAGAATGAGTACAAGTAAGAAATATGAATTAAAGAGAAATACATTTACTCTCGCAGGTCGATCCCTCTCGGTCGTATACGGCCTCGTAAGGTGTGGATGTGTTTCTTCTTTCATCCACATCCACAGTCACACTCTACACCCTTTATCTATTGATTAGAAATCCGATTCAGAGAAAAATTTCAATGTGTTTATAATTGTTATTCGTTTTTAACCAAGAAGAATATTACCATAAAATAATAATCAATCTAAATCGTGATTACCCACAACTCCTTTCTTTTACTAGAAGATCATATCCGATCTCGTCACAATCCAACCTAACTGCATTCCATAGAAAATCCAATAATGTATTTAGGACTAGGAATTAATATGTTATCAAAAATCAATCTACAAATGTTAATAGGAAGAATTCGAATCGTCTGATAACTATTACTACGCCAAATAATCTATTGTTTTTTATTTATCACAATATTCATTAACTTTTTAAGAACAATGTAATTTGCTGAGGTTTTGTTTAATAAATAACTCAAACAAAAATAAAAGATACATCTACATCTAGATGCATATTTGGGAGAGAAAATGAGAAAAAAGAAAAAGTTAACAATTACATATGATTAAATTGGCACAGAAGCACACCTACACGCCTCCATATCCACGTCCACCATATGTGCACTCTTTTAATTAGTTTTCTTTATCATCAAACACATTTTCAGATAATATGTGTAGATGAACACAAACCGAATAAAACATTTTGCTAGTGGAAAAATATGTCATAGATTTGTTCACAAGAGAAAACAGTTTTTCGACTTTTTTTCGGATTTCTGGAGGAAATTTCTAATTTATGTTGATTTTCAACTTTTTCATCTGACAACCCTCATCCGTACCCACATCCAGACAAAGTAGAATTCTTCTAGAAATAGTGACCACTACAGAATGTTAAAAAACTGATATTATATAACGATCAGTATTTCGTGAATACCTCTACCTTGATTGGACCAAAATGAACGAAATTTTTATGGATAGTAGGTCTAATTGAGCCTCATCTACATTGAAAGTTTTAGGATCTTTGTTTTTCTCTTCGCGAAGATGCGTCTCACTAAAGACGAAAAAACCTTTAGTAAAATTTTTTCAATATTTTTACTGATGTAATATTTTCTTTGAATTAATGCAAATCGAATACAGATTCTCATGGATGTTAGCTTAGATGTTACTCTTCAAAAACATATCGTCAATACGCCATCACCTTTAAATACGGTAAAGATAAAAAAATATAGGAACGAGGCCATTTCTCATGGAACACTCTTTATCTTTATCGCGTAAAGTTCGAATGACTGTGAAATAGAGAAGTATTATTATAGCAGAATGATGTGTAGTAGACTTTCTTTCTTTTGGAAGCATATAAATGTAGGTGTTCCGTTAATACTTTGAAATAATACTTGACGAAACGAACTTTTTTGTTTTGCTTTGTGTAAAGAAGAAATGATTCAAAAGCAATTATCCTCGTCTTAAAGTAAATAGTATTGTTGCTTTGTTGAAGTTGCCTTTCAGCACTAGTGGAATCGATTCTCTTTATGGTCGTCGAGTTGATACTCTTATAGTAAGTGCATTACTATTGAAGAAAAGGCTCATATTTTTATGAAAGGAAGAGAAAAAAAATCAACAACAACGTATCGTTTTGAAGAAAAAAATGACACTCAGTTATTAATACGATAACAGTTTAAACTCTTACAAACTTACTTTCGAAACACTGTCGTCATTCTTTAAATGCAGACGTCTACTATTTTAGGCAGAGGTTCGTATTTGCCAAAGCATGGATCCAGAAAGGTAGGATAGTATTAATTTGACTAGTCATAGTTAGATCTGTTCGTATATTTTAGATTTATCCACAAGCATCGAAACTTAACGTATTTTCAAACGTAAACAGGACTGAGGAGATTCAATCGACTGATTCGTCTTCCACAAAATCGACTCAATCTTCATTCACACAACAGATCACCAATTCTTCAGCGTAAGCATTTTCAGAAGATACTGCTAAACCCGATTTTACATAGCCCAACAATACTCAATTGTTAGAGAGAAAATTATCTACTTAAAATGATATTTTCATTTGTATAGCACCATCATTTCTTAGTACTATTACCACTGTGGAGATTGGAAATCATAAAAACAAAAATTTAATTCATTTCTAAGTATTTGATTATTCTATCTGGTGAAAATTCAATATTGGGTAAATGTTAAATAAGACGACAAACGAAATACGTTATATAAACCGACACAGATTTATAAAATTCTGAGTAGTTTCTTTCTGAGAAAATGAGGATATTCAATTCGATCAGAAAATTAATCATTCTATTACAGTAAAATCTCTCGTACTGAACACCTTCCGATCCTTCCTCCCTGCTCTACCGAATTATGCTTCTTTCGACCTTCTCTAATATAATGAAGTCGACATTCTGAATATGAACACCTTTTTTCATCCAGCGAAAACTATTTCTAAGAAAATCATGATTATTTTTTATTAGCCGTATATAAATCTCATTTTTTGTCCTAATCATCTACATATTGCAACATAATCGGATCAAAATCGATTATAATTCTTAAATCGATAGAAAAACTGATCTGTCCTATCGATTTACATTGATTATTCCAGTTATTATCTGATTTAATCCAATTGTGAGTTCATCTCAAACATGGGTCATGTTTGATAAATATTCGAAATTAGTAATGAAGTAAAAGTGATTATTTTCGTAAGTAGAAGGCCAACACTAGATGCCTACAATGTACAAACATACCAATTATAAAAGTGCTTTATGTTTACAGAAGTTCTATATAGAAAAACATGAAAATATTTATACAGTTGATCAAAAATCGATTTCTGATGTAACTGCGTCATCTTAGTTTGAAACACTTTATATACTAGCTTCAACTTTATTTTAGTTGTCGGCGAGTAGCTTAGTGACAATCTTGTTGTTTTTGAACACGAGTAATCTATAAAAAAATCGTAAAGAATTAGAATTTCGTGTTCGAATATCGATAGAAGCCATGTCCTCGAAATCGTGAAAAAATTGGCAATTAACCACGGTATATCGAAACAACAATCGTGAGCTGAAACGCGATAAAATCGCTGATTTTTCTGAATGATTCTGACGATTTTTGTGATAAATCGTGATTTTATGATTAATTATTATTCTTCACTATATTGAGAATAGAAATCATTTTGTTCATATAATCTCGATTTCTACGGTTACATAGATGTGTTCCTATTACTGCATAATTTATGTTAATGAATACCTTTATTGAAAACTTGACAGGCATGTAATATTTTATAGTTAAACGATAACACAATTGAAAAAAGAAATCTACAATTGAAAAATTCGAATTGAAAAATGATTTGATCTAAAAAATATATCTGAAACTATTTATTTTATCAAAAACATCTTTTGAAATAAATGAATGTGATCATTTCGATTGTTTTTTTTTAATTGTTCAATCTCGTTCTTGTCCTAGTTGTGATATCCATGCCGAAACTAAATCTATCTTTTAAGTTAAAAATTCCTACGGCTAAAGTTGAAAAATGTTTAGAAATTATATTTACCTCTCAATTTTGACAAATCTTTGAGCATTTCTCTAATTAATTGTCAATTTGTAATCCGTTATTGAACTCAGTGATTAAATATGATTTATCGCACTGATTTATCGCTGATTTTGGAAAAATCGTTTCTTCTGTTATGATCGCAATAAAATCTCATTAAATCATTGATTTTCTCATGAAATACAGTTAATCACGATTTTACGTGAATTTTTTTAGAGAATCTCTACGATTTTCACGACATGTGAAGCATCTATCATCAATGTCGATGATTAAAATCCATTAACATATAATCAAAGGTTGAAACAGATTAATAGATAGCATAGAACTAGAACAGATAATTCCCATGAAAAAAAATGGACGAAATCTTATTTTAGTCTATTTTTTTCATCTTTTTTTTGCATAGGAAAGATTTCCATTTAGTTGCATTTCGTTTCATTGTTTACAAACCAGTACAACAATATAAACAATTAATTATAATCAAAATTACTAATTCAGCTATTTTTCAACAAAATTAATTATAATCAGTATAAATAGATTAGAAAGTTCTTTTAGTTGATTGATATTGTTGATTAGAATCGATTAAAATTTTGATTTTGTTTGGAGAATAATCGGGTTATTAATTTCGGTTATACCCATGGAATGTTGAAATTTAATCGCTAAAAGTCTTCACTCGATAGGAGTGATGCAAATTGTCGGTTCATAGTGAAGATTTTCGAAATAACATGAGTCTTCCGGCTTTCGGTCTTCGTCAGTGTTAATAATGTTGTGCTGAAATGGATGAAGTCTTTTTCCTGGCAATTCTAGTGACGTTGATACAAAAATATTGAGACTTGCTTGTGCAACTATTGTTCAATATGTTTGGACTGCCAAAGAGAGTCGTTGGATACCAAATATTTTTCTCTGACCTGAAGAATTCCCATAATTCACTCGATTACACCAAGTTCTGTCGATGAATACTTTTTTCATGATGGCCAAATGGCAATTATGTAGTCTTTTTTATTTAACGTCAAAAGCTTTCTATAATAATGATTTGATATTGACAAAATCGAATTATCGTAGTGCAAATCAGTTCTGTGCTCAGACTTATTTTCTGACTTTTTCGAGGCGATATTTCTAACAGAAATTGAGGACAACATAGTTTTTTGACTCGAGTAAATGTCATCCTGATTCATTTCACTCTCTCTCTTGCACAAAACTTATATCATACTAAAATCAAGATTGAGGCTGAAATCAGTTCGAAAAGTCAGAAGTTGCATCAGAAATAACTATTTTGTGACTAGAGCGAAAGAACTACTGTTCTTCAGAAAAAACTCTCAACTCCGTGAGTTCTTTCATTGTTTATAAAACACTAAGATGCTTCTTTCAAAAGTAACATGGACTCATTTTTTACTAAGTACAATGTTTTTCACGGTATTGATACTGCATGTCTCTCTCAAATTGTGAAGGGTGTAGTGTTCCGAAGGAAAAGAAGGTGGCCTTCATATTCATAGCGATTTGTGAAATTGAATTGTTCAAAATTATGATATTTCTCTCTAATTCAAAAGAAGAATAACTGTTTGATCAATTGATACACAGTCTTTTCTCAATGAAGAAAAAAGTTCTAAGTGTTTGGTTAGGGTTGAAAAACAAATTAGTAGATTTTGTTCTTTAAGCACTCGACTTTTTCTATCAATATGAGAAATTGAAAAACGTTGTTGGTTTATTGATTAGATTGTCGATCAACAGACGACAAGAAGTGAAGAAGACCATGAGATAGATTGTAGCTATGAAAATGACCTATTTAATATTTATTTGGCTTCCTTGAAAATTAATACAGATTAGCAAAAGAGAATCGCTACAAGTATGAAATGATGTAGCGCTGACACTAATCAGATTGTAGCATAGGCTTTTTTCTGTTTAATTCCAATTTTCCTTTTGAGAAAAGTATTCGAGACTACCATGCAAGTCTCAAATCTGAAAGTCAGGAAACTAAAACACGTAGTTAGATGAGATTGTATTCTACCTTCTTGCTAAGCAACATTATTGGACGAAAGAGTACAAGTTTTTCTTCGATATATCGATTCAAATGACAGCAAATGTGTCCAGAGAGAATCATCACTTGATTTTCAGGCGCATTAATTCTCATTATTGAGTACAGATATTTTGAAATGTTTTGTAACAATCATCGGAATGTATGTATATGTTCTAATAGAGTTTGAGTTACTGATTAAAAATGATTAATTGAAAATGAAATAAAGCCTTCATGAATATGATTGTCCTTTTGACTAAGAGTATTTTTGTAGCATTTTCCACTCTTAATCTATTTGAAATCAGTTAGAGTGAAGCTGAAATAATAAAGCATTACTTTCATCAATAACACAAATTGTCATCCGAATATTAACAGGAAAAAGCAAATGATCAACGACAACAGTAACAATTTCAAAAATGAATCATGTTGGAAAAAATTTCAAAAAAGGAAAGCATCACCAATTTGATTAAGTAATTGTTATGTTAAATCGAATTTTTCATCAATTTTTAGATGTCGATGTTGTTTTTTTTCACCATGGTGCTGCTGTCTTTTGCTCTTATTATTATTGCTATTAACGGGTGGTGGCATCGCAGCTGGAATTTTAGCTTCAAATATGATAGGTGCGATATAAATATCAGTAACATGGGACATTGCTAAAAATAATATACAAAATAGTAGATTTCATTCTATTTATTTCTATTTAAATAGCATCATCAATACCAACCAATTCAACTTCTACAACAATATCATCTGCAATGAGTAAGATTCATCTAGAACCTTTTATATTATTGAGGGATCTATTTTCATAATATGCATAGACACTACAACAATAGCCACCACGACAACAGTTAATGTACCATCTTGTAAGTCCAAACAATCGAGTGACTCAGTGAAAATGGATGGCTTTTTATTGTGTTTATCTTCATACAATCTGAATCGTTTTATTTTTGCCAAGCTGATGCACCATGAGATTCTCTACAAGAATATACAAGAATGTTTGACCTCAAATTTGAAACATGAAAATTGAACATTGAACATATAATTTAACGTTCAAAGAAGACCATTCTTTCATATTCCGGCAGACGACAGTTGAAGCTATCATTTGTGTAAGAAATCGAAATATTATAGTTATATGGTGTGAGGTGGGACTTAACCCAATCATTACGTGCCCTGACATTCTCAAGTTATGTTGTCTGAATAGTTGACCGTAGTGCGTTTGATTAAAAATTCGATTTCATCAAAAGATAGAGACCATCAAGATGTATCAAATGAGATGTGATATTACTCTTACACATCATCTTCGAAGAATGAAAAAAACTACGAAAAACGAGCTAGTCGATCTTGAAAAAGTCCCTTCTGGCACTATTTTTCAGAAAATATGTATAACCTCTAGACTCAGTTTTTGATTGATAACATGGCACATATCGCAAGAAATTAGCGAGTCGAGATCATTGTATAGATCTGGCAGATCTATTTGCGATAGCTCAACATCATTATATATTCTTGTAGAGAATTTCATGAGATATCTTTTGGTGAATGAATTAGGATAAATAGTCAAGAATGTCGGGGCAAAACTAGAAAACAAAAAGTGATTCATGCTCACTACATCAATCAATACAATGCAGAGAGAAGGCATTTTTATTTCGAACAAATTGTTTTCCTAACATATGTTGAAATACAATTACAATTATACGAAATAATGGTACCGAAATTTATATGAGAACAATGATTTCCTTGGAATGTAATATAATTTTAAAAGTACTTAACTGATATTTATTGAAAAACAATGTTGATTGATTCAAATTAGAAAGTTTAAATATTTGTATGAGTTGACGTACAAACGTTCTTTCATTTTAATTTAGCCGTTTTGAACAACACATGCACGGCAATACTAAGAGGTACGGTCACTACTCTACTGTATCTTTCAAATGTAGCGTCATTTTCTTATACATACTACCAATATACATTTGTTGCAACATCAACTAATACAATAATGATGCTAGCTCTACGTCAAGATCCTAGCTATTGGTGTCTAGATGACATTTCAGTTACTAACAATGGCGTACAAATGTGGCAAAATGGTGGTTTTGAACTGAGTCCATTGACTCAGTATTATACTTACTGTAATCCAAATGGAGCTAGTTTCAGCGGTGTCATATCGTCATCATGTGTTCACTCAGACAGCTATAGTTTCTATGATGGTTCAGTAACATATTCGGATTATCTCAGTCAAACATTCACAACGGTGGTCGGTGCCAACTATACCATCAGTTTTTGGTTGGCTAACAGAGGTAGCGGACCGAATAGCTTCCTTCTTATCATAGGTGGATAGATAGGGTATCCAACATTTTATTGCTACAAATATTTGCCTGTACGATCATTTCACAATTGTATTCGCTTTTTTGTGTATAACTTTTTCGAGTCTTGATGCTTGTACCGTGACAAAGACATTGTGGGTATGGGCGAGAATGATGATGTACTTTGAGTGTGAGGCTTCAGTTCCTGTGTGTTTGTGCTTGTGAGTAATTCTTCTCCACACCCACATTATACATAATATATAAATGGGTATGAGTGAAAATGTGAGTGGGTGTACGACTAGAAGATAAAGAAAAGCGCACCTACACCCACACCCACACCCTATCAAATTAGGGTGTGGGTTAGGTGTGTGTGGATGAGTGTCGATTTGTTGATGTGTGTGTTGGAGTGAATGAAAAGAAGATCCATATCCACACCCATACTCACACCCTTCGTCAATTGCTACTTATTGAGGTTTTCTTGTTTTTTTTTTATAGCATAAATGTCAGAAAGTTAAGCAAAACAGACAACTTTTTCTCTATTTTCAAAGAGAAAAAAAATCGTTTTCTTGGAAAGAGAACTAATTCACGCTCGGTTGCAGTTCACTTTTCTTGATGTCTTCAAGGTAAGATCGCGTTTGCTTAGTCTCAGGATGATCTGACAGTAAGACAGTACTCTGAATATCAAAGGCTTTTTGTAATTGAATATGAGCACTTTCATAATTGCTTCGCAAATAGTCCAGCCTTCCAAATGCTTGTAGAGTACTGGCATGATCTGGATGCAGCGGTGGAAGTTGCGCATCATCATGTCGCAATTTATCAGCTAGAGTACTTGACTATTCATTTTTCTTGTGTTTCTCTTTCTTTTTCGTTTAGGCGCAGAAAGTTGAATGAGAGACACGCAATTTGAGAATCGATTCGTACTCTTCACATGCTTTATCATAGTCGCACCGTGCTCGTGCAATATGACCGAGCAGCATGTGTAGTCGGGCGAGAAGTGGCGCTGGATCGTCCTTGGAACTCAGTGAAATAGAAAAGCCCTTTTCACAATTAATTTGTGCTTGAGTCAAATCACCCTGCTGCCAGTAGATTATAGCTAATATCAAATACGACAAAACTTGGTGCACTCCATCCCACGCCACATTACTATCAAACGATCGACGAATCCATAAAAGGGCTTGTTCATTATCGCCTTGATCACAAAAAACTAAAGCGATACGTATAAACACGAATGTCAATTGCCTGTTTGTTGCTTGATCTTGATCATTTACTGTCGATAATACTTCAAGCGATTGTTGAAGCAATTCTAATGCCTTATCAAAATAACCTAAGCGTCGGTAACAATCACCGGCTATGGCAAGTGACATTGGCAGCAGATTATGATCAGGACCATGTCTTCCAAAGGCGTCTCGCTGCAGTTGAGTGCGCTGCAATACTTCCAGGGCGTGCTCGAGAGCCAACTTATAATGACCTTGTCTAATGGCCAACCGAGAAACTGTGATTTGCGCAACACTGATAGACATTATGTGCGATGATTGCCTGCACATGTTCAACGCTAGTAACGCTATATCAAGAGCACAATCGAATTGGCCAAAGGTCTGATAGAAACTACTGATGGAAAGAAGTAAAGCAACGTGAACGGTCGTTCCGGTAGTATTATTATTCAGAGTCAAGAGATTGAGAGCCTTGGAAAAATGCTGCTCGGCCTGAACATATTCGTTCTGCTCAACAAGCCATTCTGCTCGATTCCAATAAATAAGAATTAATTCTTGTGGTGTTATTGCTATTGTGTCATTAACAGATGTGAGTGCTTGATTGAAATACATTTCTGTGCTACTTGCATCACCTTTGGCTGCCTGAATGGTTGCTAAATGGCCCATAATGCGTTTAAGTCGAGGATGATCGGGTGAAAATACACGAAGATGAAGATCACGAGCGCGCTCTCCGTGAAAGCGTGCCTTATCGAGTTGACCGAGTAAGATGTACGTAACCATGATAGAATAGTCAATGTCACATTGAAATATTCGCGGGAGAAACCTGCTAACATGGTCATAAGCGGCATGAAGCTGTTCTAAGGCCTTACTGGCATCGTTCACAGATAAGAATAACGTAGCTCCAGTCATGTATACCCAAAGTAGACAACAACTGCTATCGTCAAGAATGAGACCTTGTGCATTCTGATAGTGGAATAGAGCGGCATTAAAATCGAATGATTTCATAGTATAAATAGCAGCCATGTTACAATGCACTTGAGCTCGTTGAACATGGGCATCCGAAGGAAGAATGTTGAGCAGAATCGTGTAATGTTCGAGCGCTTTCTCGGACTGACCAATGCAAGCATATGTTTCAGCTAATTGTAACCGGGCATCGTGCGAAAAGGTGACGACTCGCTCGAAGCACCCGAGTGCCTCTTGATAGTCGCATAAATAACTGTACATCTTACCAATAGACAACCAAATGGCAGGTGTATTTGTCTTGTCAATTGAAGAAAGTCTATCACGTAGTGCTCGTTTCCAATAGGGACCGGTCGTCGATGCTGAACGTCCAAAAAAGTGTAGTATGTGTGCAAAGTGTTCAACAATTGTCATATTTTGATTAATTAAAATATCAGGCTTAAAATGAGGCTGCAACTGTTGGACATCCATTAGTCTATTGCGTAACTCCTCGC
This sequence comes from Rotaria sordida, assembly GCA_905250125.1. Taxonomy (NCBI): domain Eukaryota; kingdom Metazoa; phylum Rotifera; class Eurotatoria; order Philodinida; family Philodinidae; genus Rotaria; species Rotaria sordida. The sequence continues at coordinate 39,612 of CAJNOL010001531.1, read as the reverse complement.
TTAGTTCATCAGCCAACTCTAAACAGACAACCCATGCTCCATGGGTCGAAATCCAATCAACAGAGCGAATAACAAATACGGTACCAGAGCAGAATAAGACTTCGTTCTCGTCAACAAATTGTGTATATTTGGATATATTGGCGAATGCATGTTCATTCTCCCAATCTAGCTCAATCTGAAATAGAACCGACGTCAATACTTCCCCACCGTACATGCTGGCCACCGATAACTCAGTACTTGTCGAAAGCATGCTTGGAATCAAAATGTGGCCACCTACACTCATTTGCAATTTTCGCCGTACTGATACTGGCATAAGCTGACCACGATAGACCCTCTTTGCTCCTCCTTGCTTTTGTTCATTATGTAGTTGTACGAGTTGCCTATGAAGATCCCGAATAAGAAGACGATGTGCAAAGAGACTATCGATATTGCCTTCTCGCAAGATGTTGTTGAGTTGCTTGTAAATAAGGCTTGCTTTTGTGTACCATAGCAGAGCAAGTTCGGTCTGATATGTTGTCTCAAATTCGTTCACGTCATTGTTTTGTTGTTCTGTCTTACATGCATTCCGAAGGGCAGCCACTATGTCGACATGAGCCTCTGCAATATCGACATCTCTATTAATGTGAAATAGAGCTTGAAGAAGCAGTCGAAATTCAGTAATCGAAGCTAGATCACTCTCTAAGTCTAATGAGAATCTTTGTGCTAAGTTCCATCCAAAATCATTGTATATTCGCAGACTAAAAAAAAAGAAATATATCTTAAGTGTCATTCTACCGATCATCGATAAGACTTTTGTCCTTCTAAGTGAATAAGAAGAGTACGATCGGTGATGCTGAAATTGGCATCTGATTAGTAGCATAGATTCTTTACTAGAAAAAGACGAACCATCTGAGAATTGCACAATAACATGAGAAGTACGAACAATTCTAAAAGATCAATGCCTCTCAAAATGAACTCACAGATAGATTACATTTCTTTTGATGTAACACATTCTAAACTGCACTTTTCCAGTTTCTTTCTTGCCTACTTTATAGCAATTGCAAGACATATGAATTGTAGTTTGGAATAATGACTACTAGGGTTACAATGTAGCAAAAATATGATAAAGAACGCCTTGTGTAAAATTCATTAGTTGTTGATACTTCCGAAAATCAAACTCCCAAAAATCTTTCAACAGCATATTAGAAACTCACCTCTCTAGATGTTCTTGTTCAATAGCGGCTTCCTCGGTATTTTGAACACGCAGAATAGGTGAGAAACGCGGCACATGCACGAGTAGATCATGGCTAAGTGCTGCACATAAATCATCGGTTAATGTATCATGATTAAACTGATAGGAGGCCTTCAAATTGACGAACGAAGTGTTAGATGCACAGAACATGCCAGCGGGTGAAAGAATAAGAAAGATGCTGACATCATGACTTGTGCGTTTTAGGTAAGCAAAACATTCACTGGGGTCGGTGTACACTTGAAAATGGTGAAGTTCATTTTGCAGCAATGATACGGTGTCAATCGCCGTTATCTCTCCATCCGACAGCCAGACAACTCGATAAGCATTCGACTCAATTTCACGCAGAGTATATCTCAGGCGAGCAACACCTGCCATTTTGACTACACCACGTAGGCAAGATTGTCCTTGCAATTGCACGCTATTCAAGTTGAAAAAAAAGCGTCGACAGTGTCACAGATTTATAGATAACCATATAAAAGAATCGCTCTTTTCTGTCGTTGCCGTATTGCTATTATCAGCCAACGAAGACAAGAATAGAGAGCAAAAGTGCACAAAAGAGTGATATCAGTGTGCTCGAATGTATAGCAATATAATTGCACAGGTAGATGTTGATCTTGTTGTGATATTGATATAACAGAATATACGGTGCTTTAACACAATATATGGATGATGAGTAAAAGAAAAAGTCACGAAAAGTCAATAAACCATAAAACAGTTACTAATAGTTGAAAACGAAGCAGCTTACTTGGTATTTTTTTCTTCCTATTAGGTATGCACCGAACCCAGGAAAAATTCAGGATTCCCGAGTGTGGGTGTGGATCTCTTATTTGAATAGAGATCCATACCCAAACCGACACTCACACTCACACACCCACATCCACCGCATCCACACGCACACCCACATATTTCGAAACAAAAAATATTAGCAGAAAAAGTCAATAAATCAAATAGTTTATGCAGATTTAACCTCAATTGTTTTGTAGGAATCTAATGATTATTCATCAATTATATTAAAATTATTAGGTGATCATTTAGCTGAAGTATGTGTTCAATACTTATATGAATATATTGGTCAAGAACTATGGATTTATGTACCGAATGAAAATTTATCAATTAAAGATTTACTTTCAATCAAATATCAAGATATTAGATTAGTTGCTGGTTATTCAATACAACCAGATCATACAGAAAAAAGAACTATTTGAAAATTATTGAATGGTAAAGAAGCAATTGAAATTGAAGTAACAGAATCACTTGCTATGCAACCATCATCAGCTGTTTCAGGACTTTATATAGTTCATCCAGAATGAAATTATTTTTCTGTTGGCAAAATCAATGAAGATCAAGTATGTTCATTTTACCAATTTTTTTTTGATATAACTATGCATCAAATATCAAAGGACTTTGATTGGAAGCAAAAAATTAGGAAGATAACCTTATTTCTGGCATTTTAAATACCGCAGAGTGCGAAAATCTTGCCACAAAATTTTTATTTAATTTCCTACGACGTCGATGTCACCTAAGAGAATAAAAAGTGTCAATTTAAGACCAGAATTTCATGTTCTTTCTAAATGTATGTTCAAAATTACTTTCTAATTTCATATCAATTAATTAAGAGCAAATATTTGAATAGATTGAAAAGAGGTATCTGTATAGAATTTTTCCTATTACTTATTTTTATATTTTGATTAAAATTGTCTCATTTCAAACGATAGAAAGTATTTTTATATATCAATTTGTAGAGTCAAATTCGTTCTAGAAAATATTCAATTGACTTTTCTTTTTATATTTCATAACAATGGCTCAAAAATTTATTGCACTCCAGAAAATAAAATTTGAAAAAAAATGACATTTGACAAAATGTTATTTTTACGTGAAGAATAACTCTTCCAAAAAATGTCTTTAATCTTTGATTTCTTTTTTGAGTTCTAACATTTTGCAGAATATAAAATGCTTTACAATAATAATAAAGATTTAAAACTATTTCAGGATATTACCCTATAGAAGTTATGAATGATTAGAAAAATTCTATTCAAAATAATATTGAAATTGCTTGAAAATTAGATTTTACAAGTCACCGTAAAAATAGCTGAAAGTGTTCATTTACCTCAAATGGGATAAATGGGCACAGATTTTTCTTCTAGATCTCTTCATAGAAGCACTGGTGTTTGGATCCACCTAAGATTCTAAAGCCATGATTACTATAGGATTCTAGAGAAATGTTTGCACTATAGAATGACACAAGTCCGAACGAAATTCAACTTAAAATGGCTTCAGAAATTAGGTTTTATTGTTTCTATTAAGAATCGCTGGCAGTGTCCATTTACCCCGTACGAAGTAAATGGGCATAATTGAGAGTAGATCTTGAAAAAACCTGTGTGAAGATGTATCGTGAAACGGTTTCTGAAAACATAAATCGATAGACGAATGTTTCTTTTACATGATTTGTACCAAAATTTTTTTTTGTATTTTCAAAAATAAGAGAGATATGAGCTGTGCAAGATAAAACACCGATTTTTTTTGTGTCCATTTACCTTCACTCGACTTTGTATTTCTTCATGTTCTCTTTCTTACCTCTGACGCTACTCAAATATAAGTTTCTCTTCTTGATTTGGTCATGTGTTCGAGAGTTGACCTCTCTCGCTCATTTTTCTCTCGAACATCCATCTATAGCAAGGAGAAAAAAGAAAAAATGAACTCTGATCATGATTGGTTATTCTCTCTCTCGTCGTACATTTCTTACGTTCATTACTTTGTGTAATATCTTCTTCACCATTCACAAAATTAACGAACAAGAGTCATATGCAAAGACAGCGATGCTTGTACCCGAGTAGTTATTATTGAATTCTTTTTTCTTTCTGCTCTTATGAGAGTGCGATTTCTTTCTTTTTTGTTTCAAATTAACTTCTTTCTCTTCCAGAAAAAAAATCTATTTTCGTCAGAATTATCGGGATTCACATGAACGCATGAGTGAATAGCTTGATGTGCTGTCTTTCAAAAACAATATAATTTTTTATTTAACATGTTTTTTTTTCCAAAATATTTGATGATTTTCGTTGAAAAGTATGCATGTTTCAGATCAAATGAAAAATTTTCGAATTTCTTCTCTCTCTCTATACTACTTTGATCGCGCTTATCAGATTTCTCTGTGGATCTTTATTCCATATGTTTATGTTGTTTTTGTCTGAGAGAGCGTGTAAAACTGCAGTACTTATCAGAGCTCGTTTGTTATTATCATATAAAAAAGTACTTCTACAAATAGATCTCGATTTGTGACGCATTTGTTTTTGAGGAATTGAACGTTTCATCACTTTATTCTGCTTAAAAAGTAAGAATTTAAGCAGAAAAGGCTCTGTTAGGCACTGCAACCTCACGTACTCTTTCAAATAAAAACACTAAATATAGGTATCGAATAAAAGTCCAGAAAGAACTTTGGATTGCCAAATGACCTATTTTTTTCCCTTGTTCGGTGAATAATTGTCTCAAATATTATGGTATACAACCAATAATTCCTCGAAGTCTCAACATATTCTAAAAACTTTGTGTAATTTGAATATATCTAATCTGAGATGCATTTTTACTGAGTGGGAAGAGGGTGTAGGTGTAGGTAGGTGGAATAAAAACCGTCTACACTCACCTACACCCCACACCTTGGAGTGACATTCTTTTATACTTATTTTGCACACCATGTTCACAAAAATGATCATAAAAAATGAATGGAAGGGAGTTTCAAAATTCCGTTCGATGAAAAGTTGCCCACAGAGGCTAGCTTTAATTTGAAGATAGTCCGAACTCTGTATCCATTCTAACGATGGAGTTATTTCGGTTCTCCTGGAAGGTAGGAAAACAAGCCGAAAGTTCCGTGTAGTCAGTCACAAAATAGCTAAATATTTAAACGAACACGATGAATTCGTCTTTTGCAGTATTAGAAATCTCAATAGATTGATAATGAACATGAAGTATTCCAAATTAATTCACTTTCTGTAGGAGCAACCAAGAACGACACAGTATTTAAGACTCACTTTAGCTAATCCATATCCAACTAGCCGTGAATAAATGTTCACGTGGCTTTGGCAAAGCTCGCCTACTTCTAACCCGAACCAGCGGGTTCTCGGTGCAACGGAGAATCTCTTCATGAAGATGTCACAACAATATCAAGGCCACTGGAAACTTGGGGAAGTTCTCCATTTACAAGGTCCTCGAATCTCATTGGAAATGCTAAGTGCGGCGATTGCCTTCCTACAGCGTCGTCATCCTATGCTTCGAAGTCGTCTTCAACACAATCCTGCAAATGCAAACAGTTATTTATTCGAGGAAGATGATACACTTCGGCTCGAGATTCTCGAAATATCACGAAAACGTGATGATCATCTCAATTTCTGGCGTCATGAATGGAAAAAACGAGAAAAAGAGACGACAATGATTGGTCAAGGGCTAGCCAAATTCTGGCTCCTGCAGGTACAGATCAACTTCAATAAGTTTGTAGAAAGGAGCAACTTTCTCAATAGTATTCGAAAATATTATGATTCAATTTCAGCAGAACAAATGAAATTTTAGAAATGGGTCTAACACATTTCTTCTTTTAGGATCCAGATGATGAAGATGAAAATGGACCACGCGAAGTTGTCCTCATATGTGAGCACTGCATCAGCGATGGTTTGTCTCTGAGTACCGTAGCCCACGAGCTCCTCATCGTCTTGAGTGGAAACGATAGCGAACTAACAAATGAATCGTTGAACTGGCCAATGACTATGGAAGCTGCTATACAAGGAAGCCTATCAACATTAGACAGGTTCCTCACTCTCGGAAAATTTGCTGTGTCGACCCTCTACTTACATGCAACGACAAAATCACCTATCGCCAGAGTACCTCTTGGAAAAGTGGATTTTTCCTTGATTGATATGGCCAAATACTGTCATACTGAAATCGTACACGGCTCATTGAGCAAAGCAGAAACTCAAAAGCTAGTAGAAAAGTGCCGCCAAGTGGGAGTAACGGTTACATCAGCTGTTAGCAGTGCCATTCTATGTTCTATATCTACATTAATAAGTGTTGACGACAATCAGGAGAGTATACTGACAGTTTCTATCGGAGCCGATACCCGACGACGTTGTGTACCTCCCGTTCCGAACCACGATCTCAGTTATCATGTATCAAGCATGCTGCCATTCATAATGAGTACAAGAGACGTGCCAACAACACTCGAGGAAATATGGCAGCTTGCAAAAACCATCGGTCATTTTATGAAGACGTCTATCGATGCTGGTCAAGTTCTTGCTTGCGGTATGCTTATGGCAAAATTCTTTGAGAAGACCATAGATTCGCCCAATTTTACGGATCTGCCAACTGTTGCAATCTCTAGCTGGGGTATATTGCCCTTTTGTGAACAGTACGGAAGATGGAAACTTACAGCGATGATACCTTTCATTAATATGATCCAAGGACCTATGCCTTTTACTATGGTCCAAACCGTCAATGGTGTTTTGACGATAATGTTTGTTAGTGCCGATCCCGTCATTCCTCTTCATATCGTGGAAAGCTTGCATGACAAAACAATGCACAAATTACGACAAATGATAGAAGACTAGAAGATAGGCGACAGCTTCTTCTTTCACAGAACTTTCTAATAACAATAGAAATGTATGTAAACATTTGTCTAGAAAATGAATAAAATATAAGGAGCAGTGAGATATAGATGTGTGCATTAAAATGTATCATTCATCGAAGCAGTTTTTGATATCATTTTTCGTAATGGTCTTAAGAACTGGTTTCAACACATTCTATATGAAATTGTCGTCGTTGAGGTAAATTTCATGTAACAAAAAGTTTAGTTGTGAGAATAAGAAACGATAGAGATCTTAATCTAGAGTAAAGTGAGCAGTTTAATACAATTGGAAATCATTCTCGACGAAAATTTCTTTCTTAATTCATCGAAAAAGTTCGTGTGACCGGAAGAAGATTGACTATCAACATGATCGAGATGTGAGAACTACAAAAGAATTTTTCTTCAAGTTTTCATCAAATATCAATTGCTTGCATTCAGGATTTGACTTGATCATCATCACTATCATTTTGAAACTTCTCAAAGAAAGCCAATGGACACATGAAACCATCATCTACACAATGATAAATCAAATGACAAAATGATTGTCTTGAGCGAACTAACTGATTACCTTGTGATTGATATGAGATGATCAACACAAAAAAAAATTGTTTGAGGTCTTTTCATAGATCTATTATAGATCTTAATTATCGTCTTCATTGTTCAGGCTCTTGTGTTCACCTGATAAATTGGATCATGTCCCATCTGTGCTCATTTTGCATTGAGAAACGTCAATATGTTGGAGTTTTGCGAAAGTTTGTAGAAAATTAAATGTTGTGTTTTCTAAGAGAAAAGTTAGGAATATCCATGCTGAGAAAAATCACGACAGTTTTGGAGATTAAAGGCGAAAATCAACAAGAATCACGGAAATATGCGATGAATCGCAGTCATAGACAATGAGAAAAACAATTGAAGACGTACGAAAATCACAAGAGTGATATATTGTCGAGTAGACATTGTATGCAAAAGTTTGAGAGATAAGTTTAAATCCCAATCAAATGGTTAAAATGAGAACAAAACAACAATTTCAACTATTGTTCAATCAAATAAGCATCTCGGCATATAGTACACGATTGATGTGTGTGTCTTTGAGCAGCATTTATCATTTTCATTGTGTCGAGAATACGAGAATGAACTGTTGGTTGTTGTACGTTTTCATCTAATCGTAATAACATTTCATAATCTTCTAGTGAACTAAAACAAGAAGTTAAAGGGTCATTGGGATGTGATTATCGACAAAGAGAAAGATAGTCTCATCACCAGTGATACATGAAATAGAAGAGTAGTTGGATGGTTTCGTCGAAATGGTACTACTAGTGGAGAAACAATCATCTCGAATATTGATTGTGCCGACTTGTCAATGGAGGAGAAGGGATCTCTCTCTGCCGTTGACACTGAAAAACATGAAGTAAAACGATATCGAATGGGTTATATCAAAGGAACAGTAGTTGCAGGTGACTGTGGGAAAGGAATCCTCTCGATTAACTCTATGGTCCCAGCTACGTATTTGTCGATTGTGATCATACAGTGTACGTATCGGATGCGGGAAATCATCCTGTCATAAAATGGGAAGTAGATGTAAAAGAAGGCATTGTTGTAGCCGGTGGTCATGGAAAAGAAAATAATCTTACACAATTGTATAGTCCTCAAGGAGTCGTTGTGGATCAGTTGAGTACTGTTTATGCGACTGATTAGGAGAATCATCGAATAATGCGTTGCTCAAAAGGAGTCATACAAGGCAATGCCATTATTGGTGGAAACGATCAAGAAGGCCAATCGGATCAATTTTGTTAAGCTGTTGGTTTATCATTCGATCGACACGGTAATCTGTATGTCGATACTCTTAGAAATATTCGAGTACAAAAATTTCATATTCAACAGACAATAAATTAATGATGTTTATTTGTTTTTCTAATGTGATTAAAAATGATGTGAATTGGATAAAAAGAAAAACGAAACAATATTGACGATATGGATACAAGTGAGCAAAACGTATATCCTTTCCTCATCCGCATGCACTCCTCACCTATCCTCACTTTCATTCACCCTCAAAATATAACAATAAGAAATTAACTCATCTTCATCAGACCAGTGATAGAGGCTTACTTGAAACTTTTTCATTGGAGAAACAACAACGACTCAATGCTTGCCATTTACTTCGACTTGTATTATGCAATTATAGTTTTTACTTTTGGTGTTAATACATAAAGGAATATTCTAGATCTGTTTATTCCTTCAACCTAATAGTTAGTTTCTTTCCAGCCGTTCACGAAAGAAAAAGAACTTGTTAATAATAAGAGGTCTTATTGATCATTAATGAATTGCATAATTGTTGTGTAATCTCAACCAAGATTTTTGTTTACCAAGACTTGTTAATCATCAACAACAAAAGTAAGATGAGAATCGTCTTTTTTCATCACCACAAAGAACGAAACGAGAGACAAACAGTTGATTCTCTTTCTTGTTCATAACTGTGTGTGGTACACGAAAGAAAGGTAAGTGAGAAAGAAAAGAGATCGGTTTATTGTTGTTAATAAATTTATGGAAAAATCTGTGTCACCATTATAAAATGGTGAAATGTCGACATGGTGTTTACATTTAGCCAGTTCAACTATTTCTCGGTCTTCTTACGATTTTATCTGATTCGACTATATCGTCTATCAGTATTTTGATTATAACTATTTCTACTTTTATTCTATTGAAACAATTTTAAAAAATGTCTTATATGATTCTGTAGGCAATTTTATGAAATAAATATTTTCTACAAAAACAGTTACTTCGCTTGAACAGAACACGAAACGATTATCAACATAACTCACCTCCCCTATTTATTTTACTGTACCCATTACAAGGAAAGCCTGCTACTTTGTCTTGAGAACAGAGACTACATCAGACAGTCGTTTGCACCTTAGTGGTGTTGATATCTACTCTGACATGAGTCAAAAGAATATGTTTCAAAACAATGAGATTCAAAATATTCTTTAGGAATATAGGAATGCACCTAATATACATACTCACTGTGTAAAACATGGCGGTGAATATCTTTTGTTCGCAGTACTGTATCTATAGTGTCAAATCAGTATGTGACCTAGTATTTTGACAGCATCTTACTCCTTTGCTAGATATATGAATATATTACTTACGTAGCTTTTTTTGGGTTTCAGATACATATGCACATTTCTACTTATGAACAGCGATTAGAACTGTTATATCTATACGTAAAATTAATTTCAGGATCATCATAATGATCAACGTGCATCAGAATCTTCAAGTGGTCGATGGTATTCTACTCTCTCCAACTACAGACGCTGAAATAGTTCGTTCAGCATTGAATTATAAGCCGCAGATCGACGATGTTTTCCTTTCTACGTATCCTAAATCAGGCACAACATGGATGAAAGTTGCTCTATACGCACTTATGAATGATGGTAGATCATTCGATGATAATATGATCAAATTTTTTGCACATACAGCTACTCTGGAAAAGGTAGGGGAGCAAGGTATATATAAGATGCATCGACCATATGTTATCGATACTCATTTACCTTTGGATCGTATTTTTCATCCTACAAAAGCTAAATATGTCTGTGTCGTACGAAATCCAAAGGACGTATGCGTCTCTTATTATTACTTTCTTCTTAAAATATATGATGAAGAGCCTAACAAAACTTCATTTGAGACATTTTTTGAAGCGTTTATCAACGGAAAACTGCCTTATGGTGATTATTTCCAACATCTACATACTGTCTGGAAACACAAGGATAATGGTAATGTATTTGTGACATCTTATGAAGAAGTGACGCGTGATTTTCGTTCCATCATTCGTCGACTTGCTCAGTTTCTGAACATTGACCTTAATGATGATTTGCTCGAGCGAATTACTACATGCAGCTCGTTCGAGTATATGAAGGAAAGATATGATAAGGCATGCATAGCTCAAGCACGCATTGCACTTGCCAATGAATCGCTCACTACACCTTTGCCCTTTGGCAAGGATGGCTTGCAAACTCGTGACAAACTCGTATTAGTACGAAAAGGCGTCGTCAATGGTTGGTCATCAATCATGAGCGACAAACAAGCGCATCGTCTCGATCAGATTTTCGTCGAGAAGACAGCAAATATACGTGGAATCGAAAACCTTTTTTGATTAGACAATAATTGAAAAGAATTGATTTTCTAAAGCAATGTATTTGATACGTTTGACTTTTAAAACTGCAGAACTGAATCATACTTTTAATAAAGCACTAAGACTTTTGAGGATCAGTGTGGATGGATGATGGATTTGATACTTACATATTCTCTTATCTACACTCATGCTGCATTTTTTTCCTTTAAACTCAGAATTAGTCTTAAGTAGTTTGGATAAGAAATATATTGGTTATGTTTTTTCACGTCAGCATGAAGGCTATGCAGCTCGACTCTAAATCACGATCACTGCAGAAACCATTTTTAAATTGACACTTACGCTTTCGCCGTTAAGAATACGCTATTCTCGTCTTGAAGGATGAGGATGAGTACAGCTACCACGATCTGGATTTCCTGTGTAGTTGTTTGGTTGAATGTTATTGATACAATCTGTTGTTTTTGTTGTGTATTTTTATTTTTGAGGCTAATTTGCAATCTCTAGCGGTTGTTTTGAAGTATGATATTATGGAACTGAACTTAGGAGAAATGTAAAGAAATACTGAAATTGGCATAATATGGTGCTTGATTGATTATAGAAAGGTAGTTTTGCTATCGTATGTAATGCAACAAAAGAGAAGCTTTAAATAAAATTTATTAGTTCATTAATTGATAGTGATAAATAATGATGAATGTTTGTGTATTAAGAATAAGTTTTATTATGTTGGGTCATTGGAATTGTTCATTCTGTTGGAAGTCAGTGAGTTCCTTCGATAAATAACGAGGGGTGATTTTGGTAAGTTGTGAATGGTCGGTGACGATCCGCTAAGTGGTACCGTAGCTTAAACCAGTTTGCTCTTGCACTTCTTCTATTGTAACACTAGGATCATCTTCGATAATAAGACGGACTTGTTCGATATTCTCACGAGTTGTTTCAGTAAAAGATCTACCAGGTCGTGCTTTGTCTTCAAGTTCTTCTTGATCCTCACGGAATCGTTTACACCATTTTTCAACTGTTCTAAGACAAGGAGCTTGACCAGCATGAACAGAATATACTTCTTCAGAAATAACTCGTACTTCAATATTAAGTGCAGTACGCATTTTGATGTAGGACCGAATGTTTTCCGTACTCATTAAAAGCAGTTAAACTGATAAGTTTAATTCGGCTTTTATCGTTTGACTCTCTCGAAAGTATACGAATAAGCTATATGTACACGCAACTAATGGAATGTGCTGGACCGCTAAGCGACAGAAGCGACGAGAAAACAGAAAAGAAGAACAGAGAAAAACCAAAAATTGTATAGAAATGGACGATAATATTACATAATATCAACGTTAAGTTTCATTTGCACTATGATTCTATAAAAAAAGAATTTCGTTTTGACCCTTTTATAAGGAGATAAGATACCTTCGACATTACTTTTGGATACACCTAAGTATATTGTTGTTATGGATTGTAAGTATAGAAGAATATTTCTATAGTTATGGGACAGAATCAATTGGCTAATGTTTTTACAGAGAAGGTTTCAAGTTGCAGAGATGTCATGCCTTGAGTATCTCTACTCGCCTCTGTGTTTTCGTCACATTTATGTGTCTCTCAACTCTTGCGCTCTATCTCTATATATGTCCCGCTTGTTTTAACTAGTAGCATTAATTTTTCCTCTGATTCGGTTTTTTTTCTTTCGTCTCTGTCTTCGCCGTTTTGAAGCACTTCATATTTTCACTTGTTTTCATTTCTCTTTCTATCTGTCTTTATATATCTCACTTGTTTTGAATAGTAGCATTCATTTTCTTCTTCTTTCGATTTATGCTCCTCATAAATACTTTCTTTCTCTCTCTCAAGTCGTTCTTTTGGTTTTTTGCAACGATTGGGGAAAATATATACAGCCGTGCACATTCTTGTTTGCTCTTCATACCCAGTCTAATCCAAAAAGAACACAGTCTCGAAAGTAAGCTATAGGCTCTCCGATCTTTCAGTTTTCTCCGCAGTAAGTAGCTAATCATATGAAGCAATGTTATTCAGAAAATAGTTCTTAGCTGAGATATTACGTAACGAATCATGATTACTCTGATTTCATTGCATACACTCTCAAAATGTAAGAATAGTTGACGGTATTGCTAAGGTCTTCATTAATGCGCAGAGGTCCCCATGTGCAAAGTTTTGAAGACCCGCATCGAATCTACTCTTCGTACTCTCAATTAAATTCTTTAGCACGTCTCTGATAAAGACTTCGCAGGTCTAAGACACTTGAGGGTGTGGGTGTAGGTTATGGGTAGATTAAGAGCAGAACAACACTCACCTACATGCACATCCATCCACATCCTGAAATCTACCCACCCACCCCTATACCCACACCCACATCCACACCCTCTATCAATATGCCAAAAAGTTTGCTGTTATTCAAGCGCCAAAACGATGAATTTTAAAATCATTTCAGAACTTCTAAGAAACCCTTTAGTATTGATATCAATACTACACAAATACCAAAACCATCAAAACCAAGAATTTTGGTATCGATGCATGTCTATCTATGTCCTATAGTAGAAAAATCTGATGTTCATTCATCCTTCCAACCATGACGTTTTTTATAATTTTTCACATACGCATCGACACCTTTTAAAGCCATTACTAAATCTTCCGGTTCAACTTTAAATGGCATATTATGAATCGTTTCATGTTCTGCTGTTGCAACCTCTGCAATCTTGTTAAAATCTCCATCCGTAGCATTTTCTAAATGGATATCTTTTAATGTTACTGGCAAACCAAGTTGAAGATAAAGTTGAATATAACGATCTAGTTCATTTAATGATCTATTTTCCAAGACAAGTTGAGCAATAGTACCATATGCTACTTTTTCACCATGAGTCAAATGATGAATATCACCATCTATCGCTGTAAAACCATTATGGATTGAATGAGCAGCTGCAAGTCCTCCAGCTTCGAATCCAACACCACTCAATAATGTATTGGCTTCAACAACACTTTCGAAGGCTGGTGTCACCAATTTGTTTTTGTTAGCTTCAAGTGCTTGTACGCTATGAGCAAAAAGTATTTGCTCCGCTTTCTCGGCAATCGCCTGTCCAGCAATAGTCGGCGCACTACCTATTAAAATTCGGCTACACGATTGTTTAACAGCTCTAGCTTCTACCCATGTGGCTAAAGCATCTGCAATTCCTGATACTAGAAAACGTGGAGGTGCATTTGCAATAATACGTGTGTCTACTAAAACTAAATCAGGATTTCTATTATAAAATCTATAACTTTCAACAGTTCCTTTATCGGTATAAATAACAGATACTGCGGAAGTTGGTGCATCTGTAGAAGCAGTTGTTGGAAATGTAGTTAACATTATATTCAAATTATTTGCTACTGCCTTTGCTGCATCCATTGTTTTTCCACCACCAACACCAATAATTACATTCGAATTGGCTTTTTTGCTTAGCTTGGTAACACGTTCAATTTCGGAATTTGAACATTCTCCGTTAAATACCACCTTTTCCACTTGAATATGACTTTGTTCAAGTGTTTTTGCAAGATTATTACCAGCAATTTGCCATACAAGTTTATCTGCTAGAACTAAAGCATGACTACCCAATTTACCAATATATGTACCAGCTTTCTTAATGACATCTTTGCCTTGTACATAACGACTTGGACTTAAAAATATTCTTTCCATCAAATAAATATATTTCTAAAACTTAAAAGAAGTAAATTAGAAAATACCATACTACTTACTGTTTACTTTTAAATTACGGAGATTTTCACAGTCGCATTTCTTAGCTCATTATGTTTTTTTTCTAGATTTGTGTCGTTGAGCTTTTGATATGCTGAAAAACTTATCGTACAAACTAATTATATAAATCTCTAGCTCATATCTTCAACCATTCTCAGGACTATTTATTTTTGAATATAATATATGCGGATAAATGTAATGATTTATCTCAGATTTTGCTTAAAATTATTAGGAAATTGTCCAATATACGCAAACATAGTCAGGAGTCTAAAACCAGCGAGAGAGACCCCATCGTGCTTTCGGGAAGCCTTATGGGAGATAATTTTTAATAACTGAATGGCAGACTTTTCAAAAATATTCTGTGGTAAAATTGCGGGAAAAGCTTGACCCTTCCCCCCCCCCTAACATCTCTTGGATTTGGAGGTCAAGTACGCCTTTGAATATAGTGCATGTGGGTGTAACCAAATTGGGCTAGAGATCGCTTTTAGAGATTACTATTTCAAGTTTATTTCAATCTGCTATCGATAGTACAAAAAAAATGTATTGTTTCCTACTAAATACTATTTCGTATATAACCACTGACTTTATCCTTTTCACCTGTCCTTTTTATACGCACACGCGAGCCGGCGAAAAGGGAGAGAAGAAAAGAACAAGAAATGAGTGGAAAGGAGGAATGGAAGAATAATGGGTGAGCAGATAACTATCACTATTACATGTGTTTGATACTCTAAACTGCTAATGACGCGTCTTTATACATTATATTTCATTTGATATCCAAAACGAAAATTACCTGTGTCTCTTTATTAATGTGAAGAAGTATTATCAAACAAACAAATGTTACTAAGCACGAAGAGATAAATAGAAGAGTTGTTTTTTTGTCTATACACCATTCTATAAGTTATTTTGTTATCAGTGATACACGTGCGCAGAGACATAAATGGTCGAGTGTAGGGATGCACGGTGACGGTGGTCCACCGATGTACCACTCACTGGCTCATTAGTATACCGTGTACCGATATGGGTGTTTTGGTGTACTTCTTTTCTACTTCCACACTCAGACATCCATACCCACACTTACCTCACACTTACACACTCTGAAAGATATAATTCGTTTGAATAGATTAAGTTTGGATAATTTGATTCTAAAGTGTGAAACTGATAGTCTTAGCCGATTAGATTTCAGTTGTGTTCAATTCGATCAAATTTTAATAATAAATGCCATATTCTCTCATGCTAGTTTGAATGGTATCATATTCAGTAATTCACGATTGAATGGTTAATTTATTTTTGCTTAGAATTATCTCCACTGAAATATTATTAATTGTCTTGTCAAAGATACAAAACTATTATTCTTTATCGATAATTCATATAATCGTAGGAACCGTTTCAATGATGAGCTATTGCTAACACATTGTTCCTATTGTGTAACTAGTTAATTTAACAAAACTGACGTATCGATTATATGCAATCTCATTGGTGTTTGGGTTAATTCAATATACGAGAATTAACATTTATTTTATATTTCTTCATCGCTCAACATAGGAAAAATCATGCAAATGGTTGTGCGGACAAAGGATGAGTCAGCTATGAGTGGTAACACGAATGTTACTTCCCAGATGATGTTTCCGCGACAGTTGCTCCACAGAGACACTTGCTTCCACAATACGGATATGCGTATGGGTATGAGTGAAGAGATAATGGACATTCATATCCACAGCCACAGCTTCTTCCATACTGATCCACACTCACTACCACACCTGAACTGTTATCTTGAGAGTGTTGGTAGGTGTGGAGGAGGCTGTAACTATGGATTTGAATATTCGTCACTTCTTCACCAACCCATACGGACATCCGTGTCGCGGAAGCAAATGCCTCGGGGGAGTATGTGTCGTTAGGGAGCACCTGTCACTGACGAGCAACTATTTCAGGCGCATCTTTCCAGAGAGCATCTTTCATAGAATCGGTGCAGACGTGGATAGGCCAGTGAATATTGCTCGTTGTTTCATGCACACTCATATCGTATTCACCCTCATCCCACACACAATCACTCGCATCAAGATCGTCAACCCATACATTCACACTTAAAAGGACCATGGGCGACGTTGGATGAAATAAAAAAAAATAGCAACTTGTTTGTTTTTTCTTAAGCCAAGCCACCGGTATATTAGCTATGCTCTCAGTATTATGATACTACCTGAACAATGATGCAATTTTGCAGAATTATGGAGAGCGTCTACAGCTATCATTATCTGTAGAAAGAGAATTTGCTAAAGTCTTCTATAAGATACTATAGTGATGGCATCACTACTTTTGGTATGCTCCAAATATAAATACATCCTCAAATACTCTAAAATATTTTGTTGCTTGCCTAAAGAAGGACATAAAAGCATTTTGGGGGACTGAATGTTAATCTTTTTATTCATTTTTTACAGTTCGAAATCTTCATCCACTGCAACTGCTTCAAAACAAAACAATAATAATATTGATGATGATTATGATGAAACATCAATCATTGATGATATTGAAAATTTACGTGAAGAAGATGTTAGTAAAACTGAATCTGATAGTGATGATTCAGGAGAATATGATTTTCCAAATGATTCCACGATTACAAATATGTCATCAGATGAAGATTCTTCTAATGATAATGATGAAGATGAAGGCAAAAATGAAACGGAAAATGAGGAACAAGTTTCATTACAAGTTGATGGAAATAACCAACGTCAAAATAACGAACAAATTATCATCAGAACAGTTTCTAATGTTGATATATTACCATCAACGATTTATAATTTATTAAAACGAGTTAGAAAGCTAACAACATTCATTCGAAGATCAAGTGTTCTTGATCGATACGTTCGTTGACGAATTCAGTTGGAAAAACACAAATAAAACATCGTGCTGAACAATAACATGTAAAACTCGTCAAATTAAAGGATATTGCTTTAGATTCTAGAATTCGATGGAATACAACGTACATTGTGATATCACGCTTTATTGCGATTAGCTCCATTTTTAATGATACCACGTTATCACCTAGTAGTAGAATTGATTTAAAAAAAACAATATCAGAAGCTTCAAAAGTTATCGTTTTCTCGTCTTGGTTGGTTATACTTATCAGCATTGAAATTTGTTTTGTTTCCATTTTATCGAGTAACAACATTGCTATCGAGTTCAAAATATTCAACTCTTTCAATAACTTATCATGTTTTATAAGGGTTGAAAAATTTCTTAACAACATTAAACGATGATCAACCATTGGAAAATTCATTCAAAAAAAACTTTTATTAATTCACTTCAATTATTATTTTCAACAAGAAATATCACGAGAACAAAAATGTACAACATTGGTATGTATGACTGTTTAAATCTCGAGAAATTGTAATAAATTCTAGACAAATTTATTTTTGAGAAAGGTAAACTTTTCTTTAATGGACCATCGCCTGTAACGATATCTTTTAGCATATCGCTATTTTAGAGCATTGATTTATTCTAGAAGCAACTATTCAAAAACGAATAACAATTGAAAGATTGTTATGAAGGCTTATTTAAGAATTACATTCGAGAGTTTGAATATTATTTTTTTTAATTTAAAAAGACCCGACAAAATTTGTTAACGTAGTCCTACGAGGCTAAAATGTGGAACTCACATATGCTCTCTAGTCTCATTAGGCTAGTACAAAATACGTAAAGTGAAAAACCTCCCGTACACCATAGTTATTTTCCAGGAATTCGATCACCAGAGTAAGGATCTCTCTAATTTCTGCATTTCAAACAGAAAATTTTTTATTTTATCTACGAGCGTTCAATTCTTTTGCATTATTGCTATTCGCTCATTATTTTCCATTTTTTAAATTAGTTTTTCTTAATTTAATATTCTTATTGTTATATTCATTGAATTAATCGGCAAATAAGTCTAATGTACATATCCAAGATATCTGCAGCAGATCTTTCGGACTATTATGTATTAATCAACTTATAAACAATAATATTCCTTATTTTTCAAATTTATTACTTGATCAATTTTTCAAAAAAAAAAA